>APFE031376201.1:93799-158402 GCA_000404065.3 Pinus taeda
ATCTAAATTAAAAGAAATTCTTTGCATTTTTTATAATTTTATAATTTTTATCATTTTTTATTGTTATATGATGATAAAATTCTGAATTTGAAACTAGGATAAAACTAAAATCTAAATTAAATCTAATATCTAATCTAAAGTCCTGAAAGAACCTTTAGATGCCCCTTTTGTATTTTTTTTTAATAAAAAATTAAAAGTTTAAAACAAATCAAAAATTGAAATCCTAACAAAGTTAAAATCTACTCTTCTAAATTAAAAGATTAAAAGGAAAACTTTTTTAATGTTTATTGAATTTTTTTCTTTTTTTATATAATGTTATTTTTTATAAAGTCCTAAATTCAAATTAAAATAAAACAAACTAAAATGAAAGAAATCTAACGAAAAAATCATTCTAAACTAAAACCTAACTATAATAAAATCAATAAAATGAATCTAACTCTAAGCCTAAAACCTAGTCATATGACAATGAAGAAAATCGAAATGCTTTGAGTTTTTATTGTGCAGGCTTGGACATTCAACGGCCGCAGCAGAGCAGAACGTTGGTTCGATGGTGATAGGCATGTGAGGAGCTGCGAATGAGGGGTCGACAGCCTGAAAGGAGAAGGATGATGGTTCACGAGTTTTGTTTGCAGGTGCAGTAATGATGGAGATTTGGAGAGGATGCGGGTTGGAGGATAAGAAAACAGCGTGTGAGAAATGCACTGATGGGGAGCTGAGAAAAGAAGTCACGCAGGAGGTTGAGTGAATGAAGGTAACACGTAGGGATGAGGTAGCCGCAGAATCATTTTCTAGGCTGGACGCAAGGAGTTGAGGAAAAGAACGCAGGAGTGTTGGAACTTGGCACAATCCAGGAGGCTCTTCTAGAAAAATTTCGAAAATTTTCTTCCGAAAATGAAACCCCAGCAAGCAGATTGCTGACCCTCTTCAGCAAAATTAAAAAAAAACCTATTGAAGATTATCCCTGCAAAATTTTCAAAACCTGTACATGCAACCTAAAAACCATGAAAACAAACAGCCAGAACCTAAAAATGTCAAAAAAATAATTGAAACCCTAAAAACCCTAAGAACCAACTAAATTACAGCATTCACTGACTTCTGACTCTAAGCAGCCAGATTTGTCAATAATCCACAGAAATATTTTCAGAATGTTAGATTTACTATGAGATACTTCAGAAAACCTCTCATGCATTCAAAAGATAAATTTAAATAGTAGACCCAAAATTGAAACTCGTTGGGCTCTTTAAGAAAATGCTTTATGGGAGTTGGCTAGTTCAGCCGAGAACTTCCCCAAATGCCCGTTGATCTTCACAATCTAGATTTCCTGCACAACGTACTTCAACTATCAATAAAGAGGAAAAAACAGTAGTAAAACCCAAATCTAATGGAGATACCTGCCATTATTTTCAGAAATTTTATTACCATTCAAACCCTAGTGAGTAAACAAGATCCCTGTGTTCAACATCACTCTTCACCCAGCTATTGTTGATGGCTAAAAATAAATTTATGCAGAAAATAAAGCAACTTACAACATTTCAGGAGAGTAACACCAGCAAGATTTCAACCCCAAAGTCTTTATTTATTGCACAAGAAAAAGTTTACAAGAGAGCTTTCTTCAGCACAAGACTCACAGATCGAATGATCTCAAATGACCCCTAACACCCTATTTAAAAGAAAAATTTCCAACGACTAGTTCGAGTGATCCATGTCAAACTAATCTCGACCGTCGATGAGGATCAAGATTTCTTTTAATCTCACCTGTCAAATTTTTAAATGCATTTTAATATATTAAAAAATTAAAATTCTAAAAAATTTCTTAAATTATTATTTTATTTTATTTTTCAAATTTTTATTATTTTTTTAGATTTTATTATTATTTTTTTATTATTTAATTATTTAATTATTTTTTTTATTTTTTTAATTTTTATTTTTATTATTTATATCTTTTTTTTTTTTTTCTTTTTTCTCTTTTTTTTCTTTTTTTTTTTTTTTTTTTTTTTTTTTTTGATCCTCGAACTTAGCCTTTGGAAAAATCACCTAGGACCTAGGACTTAGGACTTATGAGGGGATAAAAACATTTTCTAACCCTCAAGACACTTCACATCATGACTTTTACAATTTTACATCTCAAGGGGGAAAACTCATTTGACATAGACCCTCATAGACTACCCAGTTCTGCGACACAAACATAATCTAGCAGATCAAGCAATTTGCAATAAAATAGCCTAACCAATTAGTTAGGTCTATTCCCAAATTACTTTTAGATAGACTCGAAGCACACTAGGATTCACCTAAGATTCTAATGACAATTCATTCCATCTTTGAGGTTAAGCTGAAGGAAAAATCTACCGATCATAGATCGATGAGACAAAAAACCTTCCGGAACATAGATTATCACTTAAAAGTGAGGTTTGCCTAGGCAATTTACATACATGACTCAGATCTGCTAAGATTATTTACAATTTACACATGCAGACTCGGTTTACAACATAACATGATAAGGTCAACGATGACTGTCGAATGGCACGAACATGTCGATTAAGCGTTATCCCTTTTGCGAAGAGAAGGGGGTGCACTGTTATGGGTAGTTGACACGTAGTGGTCAACACTCCTGATCGTCGATATGTAGCCAATGTCGATCGCCGATATCGCTATCGACGATATCGCAATTCCACTAAACTGTCGCCCTTGCACCTCAGATCGCCGATGCGCAACTTAATCGTGACCGTTGATCTGGCCACGATCCAACGGTCAGCGATTAATCGCCATTTGCTCTGTGCAAATCATCAAGGCACATTCTAATTGCAATTTAGCAATCCAATCATAGCCGTTGATCTTGGAAGATCCAACGGCTGCTGAGTATTAATGTTGAACTTCTCCGATCGTCTCTTTTACTTGGAAATCCTTCACGTTTCCTCAATTCTCCAGTGATTTGCTTCTTTAAAGGTTCCAACCTTCACTGCTTCTATTGTGCCACTCATCTGTTCCAATCCCTCTCCAGAGATATCTCTGGTTTCCACTTGGATTCAATGATTCCGACAATTCATCTTTGAAGCATATTACGCCCCTGCGTACTTCAAAACTCTGCCTGTAATTCATTGTAGAACCTACGCGTTCATAACAATTCTTTCACGAAATACTTCTTAAATATATTAGCACAGATAAAAAATAACTCAGAATATATATTAATATAAAAGCAGGGTTTCATTTGAGACTCCTCGGTCTCGCTCACACACATACACAGGCCTGATTCTCCTATTAGTGGCCTCCTTTTTCCTGTCCGTAGGCTTACATACGTCTATATGAGAATTTTTTTTGGATTGGATCAATCACATCCTTTCTTTAAATCACTCACTAAAGCCCTAAAGCTCTACATGCATGCATATGTACATATGTGGCAGACTTTATCCACTCTAGCTTTCCTCTATTTTAAAATAGAAAAGCCTCCTTATCACTCAATGGTCCACATCTATTCTTTCATGCCTAAAAGCTCTCCCTTGCTCTTCGGATCATGGAACTACTCATGTTCTCATTTATTTGTTTTGAGAGCATCTAATTAAATCACTTAAAAACTTAAATATTAAATTGACTTAAGACTTAAGAACTATTTTCCCTAAAATGCATGACCCCTTATGTCTACTATTTACAATGATTTTCGTTGGGTTGAATGCTCCTGCATCACTCTGCCACTTGCGTCCACTCAAAAGCTCCCCTCTTCATCAAATCCATAAGAGGTATTGCACGCTGTGAGAACCCCCTCACAAATCTCCTGTAATACATACAAATGCCCCGAAAACCCCTCAGCTCTATCACGTTCTTGGGTGTGGGCCAATCCAGAATTGCCTGAATCTTCTCCTTGTGCACCTTCACTCCATCCTCCCCAATCACATGCCCTAGGTACAACATCTCTGTTAGCCCAAACTCACATTTGGACAACTTTGCATACAATTATTGCTCCTCAAGTATGCGAATCACTCCTCCAAATGTTGAAGATGCTCCTCCCATTAACTATTGTAAATGAGTATGTCATCGAAGAAAACTAGGACAAAGTGTCTCAGTTGTCTACAGAACACGTGATTCATACATGACTGGAATGTGGCTGGAGCATTGGTTAGCCCAAAGGGCATCACCAAGAACTCAAAGTGTCCATAATGGCAGTGAAAAGCAATCTTCAGAATATCCTGCTCCCTCATGCAAATCTATTGGTACCCCGAACGCAAAGCTATCTTAGAAAAGTATTTAACTCCCCTAAGCTTGTCCATCAACTCATCTATGCGTGGAATGGGGTATCTATTCTTCAAGGTCTTCTTATTGAGAGCCTAGTAGTCTATGCACATGCGCAACATTCCATCTTTCTTCTTCACCAGCACCACGGAAGAAGAAAATGGGCTCGAGCTGGGCCTGATGTGTCCCAATCTCAACAACTCCTGAATGGCCTGCTCTATCTCATCCTTATAGGCCTTCGGGTGCCTATAAGGGGTGGTGATGACTGCGTTCACCCCCTCCTCCAGCTCAATGGTGTGCTCAAATCCACGGTCTAGCGGTCTACCTAGTGGAACATCCCCAAAAACCCCCTAGTGCTTCTGCAACAAGGCTAGTATGTCTAGATGTATGGCCCGCGTCTTTGCCCCCAACGTAGAAATCCGTAGCTCAACTACCCACTCCAGATTTCCATGTCGCAAATCTGCGTCCATCTGGTGGGCTGAAATAGGAGGGGGATAAGAGTGCATTCCCCTCAACATTATCAGCTACCCATCTAGCCCCTTGAACTCCATCTTTATCTTTTGCCAATTAGTAGTGACCTTCCCCAATGCATACAACCACTGGACACCCAACACCACATTTGTGTCTGGAACATCAACCACGAAGAAATGGTTAGTGAGTGAGTAGTTCCCCATCTTCAAGGTCAGCCCGGGTACATACTTAGTACATTGCATGGTCCGATCTCCAGGTACCAAAACTGAGAACCCCTCATATGTAGTTAACTGGATGCCCCTACGCTCCACCATCTGGGCACCAATGAAATTGTGGGTGGCCCCACTGTCAACCAGGACTGACACTCGTTGACCCTGTTTAGTCCCCCTGATCCTGAGTGTTAAATACTTCGCACACCCCGAAGTGAAGCGAAGACTCCCCCAGTTGGGGCAAACGACCTTACTCTAGGGGGGGGTGGTGGTGGTGGCCCTCCTGATGATGGTCCTCCCTCACCTCCCAGCTCCTCCACTACATCGGCCTCCTCATCCTTAGGCTCGCTATTTGAGAACACCTCAATGAAAAGGGCTTTTCCCTTGGTGCACTTGTGCCCCAATGCCCAAGGCTCCTGGCACGTGAAACACAACCTCCTCCTCTTAAGGTCCCTCCGGGTGTCATCATCCAACTGGCTACGTCCTCCATCTCTCTGTGGTGGCCTCACATCTTTGTTCCCCTGTGGGGTTGCGGGTCTCGTGGGAACAAAGGCTTGGTTCTTGGGCACTGCATCGATCATATCTCGGGTCCTAGAAATAGCATCCTGTAGTGATGTGGGCTTGTAATCCCTCACCCATCCACGTAGAGGCTTAGTAAGCGCCTCTACAAACAACATGATCAGTCGTGCCTCCGAAATATCTGTCACCATCACTACGAGTCTTTGGAACTTCGTAATGTAGGCCTCCACACTATCAGTCTCTCTCAAGTGGGCCAGCTCTCTAAAGTGTAGCTCTGGGTCCTTCCTCTCAAATCTCTCCAACAATCTCCTAGTGAACTTTGTATAAGTGGTGATGTGAAGGTGCCCTACCGTGATCAATTCGTGGTACCACCACTCTTGTGCATCCCCTTCCAAGTGAAGGGTGGAGAAATGTATGGCATCAACTTCCCTCATGGGATTCAAGTGAAAATATGTATCAAGTTTTTGGATCCATGCCCTAGTTGAGCTCTTCACTAACCCGTCGAAATTTGGGAGTGTAGTCTTCCCTGATAACTTCTGCACATCTTTGTTGGATGCTCCTCCCCTATAGTCGCCTTCGGCCCCAATAGTGTGCCTCTCCTTGAGGTGGATGTACTCTCCCAAGGACATCACCCTCTTGATCTAGCCATCCAACCCCTCATACTCATCAATGCCAGATGTAACAAAATGTACCAAGTCTATAACAGGGTCCGGCTCTCTCTCTGGCTCAGCCTCCTCCATGAAATGAGACATTGTGGGGCAGTCATCTTGCCCACGCTGTAGGGTGTGTGGAAGCTGATAGGTACGACTGCCTCCTCCCTCTTTGGAACCCCCTCACCTTGAGGTTCTCCCTCTAGTCTTCCACCCATTTGCAGGCCCATCACCTGTTGCATCATGTCCATCATCAGGTGTCGTTGCCTCATCATCTGTTGGTTTGTCCTTAGCAGCTCTTCTAAGACCTGGTTTGTCTTCCTCTTCCTAGGCTGCTCATTTTCTTCTTGGTTCTCCATCTTGCCTCTAATATTTTCCATTTTAGTGTCCGAAAATGGGTTTGGCCCCTCTTCTCTACCTCGACCCCTGCCACTACCTCTACCACGACCTCTCTAGAAAACCAGTCCTTGGTATCTCAATGGCATCACCCGCTCTTGTTCCCCACCCTAGCCAAGAACATGCTCTGATACCACTGTAATATTCCTAATGGAAGATTTGCAGTGATAACAAAGACATGTAATAAAATTCACAATAAAATTTTACTTAGTAATGAACACATGAACAGAAATTTCTAATCAAACACCCAACTGGTTCATTTTTCATTAAACAATTATGCTAGAGTACAATACAAGTTGGATGAGGTGCACTTGGGCTTACACAAGGAAAGCTACAAGCCTCTGGTGATCAATACAAAAGTGCCCAGCTATTGTGAATTCGCTACTCCTCAAAGAACTGCGTTGTCCCTTAAAATCTGCACTACTGATTGAATTCAAGCTCTGATTTACCCCCTCAAAACAACCCAGAAATTTCTGCAAATTTGGAGATGTACTCCTCTCCAAAAACCCAGAAAGGGTTTTCCCTAGTTTTGACCCACCAATTTCGAAGCCTTGGGGATTGGCCCTCCTCCGATACTGGAAATCGATGCTTGTAACTGGAACTGTTGTAACTCGTCGCCAAAATGTCAAGAAACCTCCAAAATCAGCGTCCCAACAATTTCCCCACAACCCAACTCCTCAATCATCTGGTTAAGCTTCCTCCAAATGACCCCACTACTGATTGTGCAGTCTTGGGTAAGGATGATGCAGTCCCTTCGACCAACAACTCGACCTAAGTATTTGGCTTGCCTTCCTGCTGTAATTTCTCCTTTCTGAATTGGAAACTCAATAAGAACACCTCCCGCAAACTTCACATCCAAATTCCCTAGCTCTACTACTCCACCCAACACGCAGTCTCTCCCACTGCATCCCTACTGCTCCCAAACTACATCTTTGTTGGCCAAGGCAACATACTCCTCTGCTGGGTGATCTTTCTCTCTATCTCCAATGGCAAAGAAATCCCTCCTAGGGTGGCACTTGAAGTCCACCGAAGAGAGGGATGAGCTTCACTCCTTGGGAAGCTCTTGTGTTAAACAACACTTGTAACTTAGCTAAACAACCAAAGCAACAATGGATTCTCAAATCATCAAAAGGTCCCAAATGCTGCTCACTTCCTTCTATTTATGCTTGCTCCCTTGGGCCCCACGTGGGTCCCATCAAATATTTCGATCCCCCACTTAGGAAAATCAAGTTGCCTCCAAGGGATGTGTATTTTGGGTGGGTGAGTGGCCCCCACAATCCTCTAAAAAACATGTCGACCCCCTTTCTCCTATGTTCTTCCACCAAAAATGCATTAAGCCAAAAATCACAAATTTTCCAAAAATAGTTTTTCCTTTTATTGGGAAAACAATTAGGAAGGGACATTACAAGTTGTATTCAATAGAGGCAATAAATAACTCTATGAGGTTGTCTAGATGAGCCACATTAACCTCGGAAGCATGCTTAATAAGTTTTTCTATGTGGTCAATAATTGTGGATGGGTCACCCTTGAATTGTGGCATATTTTGCATGAACTTCCAATCCAAGCCATTTGGGTATCCTGGAACCCATGTGATATCCAAAGCAAGAAACCACTCATGAAGCTTTTTAGAAGCCATTGATATTTATATATTGATATCATGGGAGTCACCAAGGTGAACTAAAATTTCCTTAACAAATGTTTGCCTCACCCTACAAGCATTGACTTTGAGGTTCAATGAAGAACTAGGGCTTCATTCTTCCAATAGAGTTGCCAATAATGATATGTCAATATGTTGTATCGGGAACAAAACACACGTTTTGTGTCCCTAACAATGGCACCAAAGTGTTACCACTCAAACTAGCAAGGGTCCTAGAGGGGCAACTTCTAGGTCAAGGGCAACAATAGAGCAATAGCCCACTGTCACCTCAGTTAAAGCTCCCTACTCTTTATGGACTTTCACCGATGGGAGGAGATACGGTATGAAGGGAGTCACCTAGACAAACGGGACAATAAAGAGATGACTGCAAAGTGACCGTGTTAACCACTAAAGGGGTGTTAAACTCTTAAGCTAGATGAGAAAGGTGGGCCTATCTCTCTGTCAACCAAGATTATGCTTGGAAGTTAATTAATTAATGTAAGAGGCTAGTCCTAAGAAGTGCTCAAAACTTAACGGTGCCAGAAAATGTTACCAGTGATATCAATAGACAATTGCCCAAGAGATAAACAATACAAGACCAATGCTCCTTAAGATGATTAGTAACCTTTCATGATTATGACCAACAAATCACCAATATGCCAATTAGATATATGAGATAGAAAATTAGATGACTTGTCACAATTATGATTTAAGATAGCATACACAAAAGATATCAACTTCAGTAATGAATCCACTTATCCAATGATAATAATGGCAATGAGAAATTTAGAGCATTTATCCACAATGTCACTTAGAGCAATTAACCAATCACGCTAAACACTTGTCAATTTGATTAGGTCACTTGTGTGTGTTAAACTTTAATGCAAGAGTGCAAATAGATGCCAATGACCAAAATTAAGTCTAAATCACTTCAACCATGAATGATTATGAATTATAAGAATTCATTAGCCAATTTTAGAGACTTAAGAGGGATTTATTACTACTGAAACCTTGTTTCAGAGGTCAGAAATTTTATATCAGCAGTCAAAAAATGATACAAGATGCCAAAGATAAGATAGAGAATCAATGCATTCAACTTCCAATGATATCCATGTGATTATAAGACTGCTTAGAAACTATAGATCTGAATTTTAATTTTCAGATCAGACCTCAAAACAATGTATATCAGACTTGAAATAACACAGAAAATTAGTGATTCAGTCTTTTATAAACCAACAAGGTGTCAAATTATCAATGCCCAAGAAGTTCCAATGATTAAGTAATCAAATTAAGTCATATTTAGATGATCTTTGGTCACTTTTAATGAATTTTATTTGAGTTAAACGATTGCATAAAATGGCTGAAGCAAAACAGAGAAAATAAAAAGGGGAAGAGAGGCAAACCAAGAGGCCTAACGGCCTAGTTGAGGGCTAAGTTGACTTCCAATGGACTTGGGTACCTGCAACCACAAAGTTAGCACTAATATTGCTGCAAAACCACAATGTTAGCTCACTCAAATAATATTAAAATCAGAAATCACTGAATACAAGGCTAGCTCAAGGGTTCAGGGCTAAGAAAACCCCAAGACTAGGACTAGAAGAGGCACGAGACAAGGCTATAGGCCAAAGAAGGGCAAAGATAGGACAAAAGAGGTTGAAAAAGAGGGGAAACAGGACAGATGAGCGCACAAGGGGTGACAACAAGCCTAGAAAGGTTAATGCTGGGGCAGAAAAAGCCTTAGAAGGGCTAGCGACCAAGGGAGCAGCCCTTAAAGGGTTGCAGCTAGGTGAGAAAGGGAGGCCGAGAGGGAGGAGAGCCTCTTGGAGGCTACGACAAGGGGCAGGGAGGAAGGTCGAAGCCCTTTGAGGGCTAGACGGCTCCTCAAAAGGGGGGTCAAAGGCCGTAAGAAGCCACGACCAACACTAAAGGTTTGCGGCCAAGGGAAAAGAGGAGGGTCGAGGGCCCTAGGAGACTTCTAGGCCTCACGGCTAGGCTGAAATCGGAAGACGGCTAGGCCCTGTTGACCACATTTTTGTTAATGGTCCAAGGAAGTAGAATGCGAAGACATGAAGAAATTTCTTCAAAATTCAAATTCATTAGCCAGCACAAGTTTCATCATTGTAAACCCAATTTTTGTAAGTTATAATGTAAATGATGCTAGTATGACCATTTAATTTTGTAACAACATCTAGGTAAGCATTTGATTTTGGTGACAATGTTCATACTAGGAGGTTTTTTAACCTCACCGAATTATGTGTGTTTCTAAACATGGATAATTGGCAAAGTTTTTCCTCCGGCTTAAACCCCAAAGCTAGGGTGGAATTCATTGACAGCCTTAGGTGAGTCCTAGTGTTATATTGAGTCTTTGTAAAAGTATGTTTGGGCATAATTTAAGCACATTTGGCTAAATTATATTATTACAAATGCACTTGGTCTATACTATATCATATTGTGTCGCCGAATTAGGTAATATCCTGAGGGTCTATATGTAAAGGTGCATTCCCCCTTTTAGGGTTGAATTAATTGTAATATCTTGATGTAAAAATATTTTAGTGCATGGTCTCTCACAATCAGACACCATGGCTAAAATATTTGAGGGTGGAAAAAATTTATTAATCCCATCTAGTGTCAATTAATTAATTTTTCTAGAAAAAATAAATTTAAATCATGAGCTAGAAAATTAATTAACTTTGAGTCAAAAATAATCATAGAGAAATTAATATTTCTCCAACCGGAAATTTCGTGGGTCAAAAAGAAGTCAATTTTTGGAGGTTCCCCATTAATGAAAAAATGGATATTTTAAGAAAATTTGAGCCCTTGGACCTTGGCGGTTAAGTCAAAGTCCAATTTTTGAGGAAATTAATCCAAAATATTAATTTTTTAATTAATTAAAATTGACTTTTTAGAAACATTTGAATTTTTCCTCAAAATTAAAAGTTCGACAATGGAAATTAAAAGATCATTAAGTTATTTTCAACGCTCAAGATTATTTTGACAAAAATCAAGCCAACTAGCCGTTATTTTCCACTAGAAGGGATTTCTCTATAAATATAAGTCATTTTACTTCTATTTGGCGTCTTTGGATAATGTAATTTTTATAATGTTGGTATTGAGCCATTGCTCTGCTGGAAACGTTTCTATATCATAATAGAGACTTTGGGGTTCAATTCATGGTGTTCTTCCTCCATTGATTTGTGGTATGTGCTATCCTATATTGTGCTAGTTGACCACTCTGTGTCAAGGACCCCATAGTAGTACACTCCATTGTTCACAAAAGGGATCTATCATGTTCAAGTGTTCGCATCATTAAGATTTCATCATCAATTAGCGGTTTGTTAAAGATGTAAACCCATTTTGCCTGGTTATAATGTAAATGATCTTAGTAATACCATCATGTATGTAACAACCTAGGTAAGTATAGTATTTTGGTGACGATTTCTATCCTAGGAGGTTTTTTGTCTCATTGATTCATCTATGTCTCTATACACAAATGGTCGGCGAAGTTTTTCCCTCCTATCTCGCCCCAAAGATAGGGTGGATTTTGTCGTCAAGATATTAAATGAGTCATTTTTTAATCGAGCCCTTGTAAAATTAATTTGGCAATAATCCTAGCTAATTGAATAGATTATTTTATTACAAATTACTTAGTCTACTAGATCATATTTTGAGTCGCAGAATTGGGTAGATTTTTGAGGGTTTATAACGAACGGGTGTACCCACTTCATGTATTAAATTGAATATCTTGATGTAAAAAATATTTAGTGCATGGTCCCTCATATTTAGACACCATGGCTAAATATTAGAGGGTTGGAAAAATTATTAATCCCCTCATAAGTCAATTTTTTAAATTTTCTAGCAAAATTAAATTAAAATCCTAAGCCATAAATTTAATTAATTTTGTGTCTTAGGTAAAATTAAATTCTCCAATGGTGAAATTTGTGGGTTTTAAAGAAGTTAATTTTTGGAGATCCCCGACAAAGGGAATATTGACGAAATCAAGAAATTTTGGACTGTTGGGCCCTGGTGGTTGAGTCAAAGTCAAATTTTTTAGAAAATTAACTCAAAATAGTTAATTTTGAGTTAATCAAAAATCAATAATTAATAATAAATAATTTCAACGGTGATGATTAAAGATTAATTAAATCTTTATGAATGGTCGAGATTAATTTGACAGGGATCAAGCCAACTAGCCATTGGAGATTTTATCTATAAATTAGAGGTCGGTGTCAATCTACTTTTTCATCCAATCTTTGAATTGTGTACTAAGCTCTCAAGCTCTCTTGTATACTTTTTGGAATTAATGCAAAAGTCTTTGGGGTTTCAAATTGCAGTGGTGTTCCTCTTCATGAATCTATGGTAACATTGTTTTAATTTCTGCTTAATATTATGTGAAAACTATCAATCAATAGCTCTCCTAGAATAATCTTAATACAGGTATCTTATTATGTTTGTTGGATCTAGAGTAACATTTTTAATTTTGATCGAATTAGCAGGTATCTCTATTTCTTCATAATTTTATTATTATCTTATTTCTCTATGTTGACACCTAATCATAGGGATTGGTTGAACAATTGTAAATAGTGTAAATAATTAATAAGAGAAAATGAAGAATCATCGGGAGATGAAACTCAACAGTGACTCCCTCATGTACATAACTATGAACAGCCTAAATGAATAAATATAATCTCATTTGAGGAGTTACCTCTTGGCCTGACATGGTATCAAAGCCAGCTCCCAAAATTAGCTTTTGTGTTGTAACTCTTTGTATCAGTTTTCTACCATATTATGTCCCTCTATTCTCTGCACTCTCTGCCATATTCTATGCGCTCTCTACCATACTGTCCCTATGGTATTTTTTTTAATCATTGTTGCATAATTGTCCGGCTGCGCCCACTGCATAATTGTTCTGGTATTCCCCTCCTGAGCATCATGCTGCTGAGCGAACTGAAGGCCATCTCTGTCGTGTGTCAGGATGGAGTGTTGAACCATCACCATTCCCAAGTGTTCCATTGTGGTGGCCTATGCAGGTTCCAGATCTCCTGACTAGACAATGCATACCTCTGGGCCTCTCCGTTGCTCATTCCACATTGTTGGCGATATGTTGCTCCCAATACAATATACACTGGCTAGAGAACCTATTTCTTGTAGCCTTCTAGCCTGATCCTTGCTCGGTGTGAAGGGCAATAGTCGTCTCTTTTTCCTTTTTCTCGACTCAAGGAGGGATATGTGTGCTACTTGGGAAGACCTATGAATGCGAAAGAAGTCGACAATTTTGGTCTACACAAAAGGGAATTCTTTGATGGGATCGAACTTGCAATTTGGGCAAAACTAGCTTCTTGTAGGAACTCTAGCAACAATAGGGCAAAGGCAATACATGTGGTAACCTCTGTCATATTTGTCGCAAAGAAGCATTTCATTTTCACAATCGCCCAATCCACATTCTTCACAGACTACACGCTGGTATCAATACACGCTGTCCATCCTCCTATATAGTACGTTGCAGCTGCTCCAGTATGCCCCTCCATGCAAATGCGCTAACCCTCCACGCTCTCATACCACTCTTTCCCCATATAATCGAACCCCCAATAATACCTCTATCATATTGCTAACAGAATTGCATTTTTCTTAAAATATTGCTATTACAGTGCAGTTTTTCTTTAACACTAGAAGTGAAAATATTTTATATATTGGCAGCAGAAGTATATTTTTTTTACAGTGCACAATTTTTAAAATGCATTCATTGATATCTATTGTGGGAGTGGTTCTCACCGGTAAGGAAAACTATCCAGAATGGTCATGGAAAATCAAACACACTCTCACTTTTAATGAGTTGTGGAAAGGAGTGTGTGTTGGAGACGGAGACAAAGAACTAGAACAACCTACCTCAGACAAAGAATTCGCCATTTGAGAAAATAAGAACAGCAAGACTTATGCCTTGATTGCAACATCAGTAAATGAAGAGGTGAGTCGCCATATTTCGCCATTTTCAAATGCTTTCGAAGCCTTACAAAAACTAAAAGAACTCTATGACTCACACTCTGCACTTGAAGTTGTTCAACTCATGATTAAATTGTTCAGCCTTGAATTACAAAATGATGATCCTCTTACTCTTGCATCAGAAGTAAAATCTATTATGCATGATATCAAAGTCACTAATGTTGAACTAGACATTCCTCTTATAGCTTTTGTCAAGGAAATTTATCCCACTTACTCAAATTATCTTGAGTCATTTCAAACAAATGGAAACCTCAAAGCAATTTCCTTTGACTCCCTTGTGAAAAAAATTGTTGAAAGAGAGAGATTTTGGGAAAAAGACAACTCCTCGGTATTTTGAAGAGACTCTGTGTCTTGCACATAGAGAGAAGAATCTTGCTCAAGATTCTTCCATAGGAAGAGGTGGTTGAAAAGGAAAAGGAACAAGAAATTTCAGAGGCAGGGGGGGCAGACACTCTCAAGGAGAAAAGTCAGATTTGCATTGCATACGTTGCAAAAGAGATGGATCACATGATGTATCCACATGCAAGTTGCATTGGACAGAATTGAGTAGGAAAGAAACCAACCCAAAGGTAAAACTAATGATAAAAAGAAAGGTAAATCACCTAAATCTGCTCACTATGTTGTGGCACATTGTAATATTGGAGTAAATGAAGACTTATTTAATGCTTCTTGGAAAAATGATTGATTGCTTGATTCAGGAGCAACTTGACACATGACCTTTAGAAAAGATTTTTTTGAAGAATTTACTAACAATGTTGATGAAGCAATATACTTTGCAGAGAAATCAAAGCTCAAGCCATCAGGGCTTGGCACAATCAGGCTTAACTTGCCCTGGTCTTCCAAACTTTCTTCTGCATCATGTTTTATATCTCCCATAGCTGAGGAGAAACTTGTTGTCCTTGGTCACATCCGCCAGCAAGTTCACTCCATTCATATGTTTGATGGCAAGGTTGAGGTGAGAAAAGCATCAGATCACTCACTTGTCATGACGAGGATAGAAGAAGAAAGGCTTGTCAAGCTGCAAGGTACCTCTACTTGTGCACAAAATTTCTCATACAATTCTCATTATGAACAAGGTACATTTCCATCAAGCTTATTATGGTATGCTAAATTTGGACACTTGAACTATGACAACCTCCGTTGGTTGAAAAAAAATGGTGTTACTGGTTTGCCTACAATTCCTAGGAAACTTAAGCAATGTGATGCTTGCATTCTAGGAAATCATAGCAAACAATCTTTTCATGATTCACATTCTAGAGCACATAGAAAATTTGAACTCATTCATTCAGATTTATGTGGTCCAATGATTGTTCCTTCTGTAAATGGAAATAAATATATGATGACATTTATTGATGACTACACTAGAATGTGTTGGGTTTATTTATTGAATAACAAATCTAATGCTTTTCCAACATTCAAGAACTTTCATACATGGATTGAAAATGATGTACAATCTCATATTGGCTCTATTCGCACTAATAATGGAAAATAATACACTTCAAATGAATTTGAAAACTATCTTCACCAACATGGGATCAAACATCAAACAATTGTGCCTTATAATCCCCAACAGAACGAGGAAGCTGAAAGAATGAATAGGAGAATCTTAAATATGGTGCGCTCCATGATGTTTTTCAAGAATGTAAAATTGATGTTTTGGGTTGATGCAGTTCTATGTGATGTATATGTAAAGAATAGATGTCCATCTAATGCTATTAGAAACAAGACTCCTTATGAAATGTGGTATGGGCACATTCCTTGGGTAAAGCATCTCAAAGTCTTTGGTTAAACATGTTATGCCTTGATACCAAAGGTACATAGAAACAAACTTGGCGCAAGGAGTCGTAAGTGTATTTTCCTGGGGTATTCAAACACCTCCAAAGCATACCGTCTCTATGATGAAGTCAATAAAAAGTTTGTTGTATTTAGAGATGTAACCTTTCTTGAATCATCCAAAACTGACAATGTTGTTGAGCGGCAACTTGATCGCTTGGATAGATTCACAAATGCAAAATCATTTCAAAAATTTGATAATCAGATTCCACATCTTGAAGAGGGAATTCCTATACTAGATCAACCTGTGGAATCTTTTTCTGAAGCACTCTCTCCCCCGCATGAAACTCCAACCATTGATGATACTTTGAGTGATGTGATTGACAGAATTGGGAGACTCAATCTTGATTCAGTCCCAACTCAATCAACTGAGCAGCTTGGACCATCTCAGAAAGGTCTCCCAAAGTGGCTGACAAAGACACTTGAAATTGTTCATCCTGATGAGGTTGGAAAGACAAGAACTAGAAATTCAACCCGACAAAATGGAGGTGATGTAGATGACTCTGATTCACCTGTTTATATGGATGTTTCTTATGATTGTGAATTGAATTTGTCTACAGATTTTAAACCAACTTCCTTCAAAGAAGCCGCTTCTCATGATGAATGGAAAGAAGCGATGCAAAAGGAGTATGATGCCTTGATAAAGAATGACACTTGGACACTGGTTGATCCTCCATTGGGAACCAACCCAATTGGCTGCAAGTGGGTCTACAAGAACAAGTATAAAGCTGATGGCTCACTTGACAAGCACAAAGCCAGGCTTGTGGCGAAAGGTTTTGCATAAAAGGAAGGGATCGATTATGAGGGGACCTTTTCCCCCACAACAAAATGGGCTACCATCCAGACACTCTTTGCCCTAGCAGCTCAGAACGGTTGGAAAGTCCATCAAATGGATGTAAAAGCTACTTTCTTGAATGGAAATCTAAAATAAAATGTTTTTATGTCCCAGCCTAAAGGATTTGTTGTGAAAGGACATGAACATAAAGTATGCAAACTTGTGAAATCCTTGTATGGCCTCAAACAAGCACTGCGAGCCTGGTATGAAAAACTAACTGAGCATCTTCTGAAACTCAATTTCAAGCATTATGATCTTGATGATGCAATTTTGTTTGTCAAGAAAGTTGGCAAAACAGTTGTATATCTTGAGGCATATGTAGATGATCTTTTGAGAACAGGGAACAATGAGAGCTACATTGCATCCATAAAGAAGAAATTGAGGAAAGGTTTTGAAATCACTGATTTGGGCTATGTTCATTACTATCTTGGTATTGAAGTAACTCAACATCTGAAGTCCATATTCCTTTCTCAAAAGAAGTACATTGAAGATCTGTTGAACAGGTTTGGCATGGCTGAATGCAATCCCCTAACTACTCCAATGGAACAAAAATTAAAGCTCACATCCATTGAAGGAAAAGAATTTGAGGATGCAACAAAGTATAGACAACTTGTAGGAAGTCTCAACTACCTGACTACTACCAGACTAGACATTTCGTTTGATGTTGGAATACTCTCCAGGTTTATGCAAAAGCCTTGTGAGGGACATTGGTCTGCTGCAAAAAGAGTTCTAAAGTACTTGAAGGGAACTCAAAACTTTAGACTCAAGTATACACAGGTGGGTGACTTCATCTTGATTGGATACTCTTATTCAAACTTCGATGGAGACAAAGAAACTGGGGTATCTACTTCTGGTTATGCTATGAGTCTTGGATCAAGAGTTGTCTCCTGGATATCATGCAAACAATCAGTTCCAGCAGATTCCACAACAGAGGCAGAATATGTGGCAGCAGCTGAGGCAACAAAACAAATTGTGTGGCTCAAGAAAATTCTCAAAGATTTGTAGGTAAAACAAGTACATTCAACTCCACTCATGGTTGACAATACCTCTACAATAAAGTTTGCCAAGAACCCAAAGTTCCATGATCAAATGAAGCACATCAATACAAAATATCATTAGATTCGCCATCACGTTGAGGCCAAAACAATCCATCTTCACCATTGTTCCACTAATGAGCAGATTGCAGACATCTTCACCAAAGTGCTTGGAAGAGAAAAGCTTGAAAAATTCAGAACGATGCTTGGACTCACCAACATCCCTTCAGATTAATGGGAGGAATGTTGACACCTAATCATAGGGATTGGGTGAACAATTGTAAATAGTGTAAATAATTAATAAGAGAAAATGAAGAGTCATCAGGAGATGAAAATCAACAGTCACTCCCTCATGTATATAACTATGAACAACCTAAATGAATAAATATAATCTCATTTGAGGAGTTACCTCCTGGCCTGACACTCTACTTGATTTGATGGTTGATCTAATGTTTGCAGAAGATATCTCAGGTTTTCATTGAGCATTTGGAGATAGTCCTCGGTTGGACCAACAAAATCTCAACACATATTTTTTGAAGAGCCTACCTCATATAAGCTTTAGGATTTATCTAATGATTAATTGTTTTCTGCAAGGTAATTTTGGGCTAGTACCTCTCTAAAAAGCCAAAATTTATCTTCTAAATATTTTGTTGAAAATTTGATAGATCTGGCTATTAAGAGCCTTAGATCTTAAGATCTGGGAGTGGAGCTAGACTCATACTCCTCAGATCTTATAGATCTGCAACTCTTGTGCATAAATCTGTAAATATTTTGTATAGATTTGAAAGTTTTATAGCTTGGGTTTTTGTGGTTTTGTTTAGTTTTTTGTATATATCGAGATCTAGGTATTATTTTTGTTTTCAGTTTTGCAAGTGTTGATCTAAAGCTTTTTTAAAGAAATTTTTCAAGATCTTGTCTCAAAAAATATTTTCTGCAGGAAAGAAATTTAAATTTGGGCTTGTTCCCTAAAATTTCTCTAAGATCGTTAAAATAAATTTCTGGACAATTTTTTTTTAATTTTCATAAATTTTTGGGCTTCACTCATTGCTGCTAACCTTCACTACCTCCTACATTTTTTACTATCTTCCTTCTCTGTTGTGTTTTCACTCCTCTTTTGCTGCATTTTTTTTCTCCTTACCCACGGCCCTAGCTCAGCATTTCTCCGCTTTCGCGTGGGTTTCTTCGCCCTTGGCTCTTCTCTACGTTTTTCTTTCTTATCTGCGACCCTTTTCTTCATTTTTTGTTGTGTTACAGCGCATTTCCAAGCCCTCCTTCCTCGCTCCCTCTCCTCTGCGTTTCCTCTCCCTTCGAAACCCTCTCCTCCCTCCGTCCACATTTCCCTTCTCCTTGCGCGCTACCTTTCTTCTTTGTTTGCGCATCCCAATCCCTCCATCTCGCTCTCCTACGCGGCCACCTGCTATCCCTTATCTCCGCTGCCTAGCCTCCCTTCGTTGCCCAAGCTCGTTCCTCCATTTCCCTCGACCTGCAAAACTCCTTTGCCATTTCTACTTTTTCGATTTCCCTTTGTCTTTTAATTTTCCTTAGGGTTAAGTTAAGTTTCATGAAATAAAACAAATCATTTTTTGTTTTTTTCGTTTTGATTTTTGGTTTTTTTTTGTAAAGAAAAATTAAAAAAAAAAAAAAAAATTGATTTTCCTTTTTTTCTAAGGTGGCTTTATTTTTATTTTTTAATTAAAATCTAAAATAAAATTTCAAGGTTTCAAAATTTCGAATTTAAATTTTTAAATGGCCTTTAGCCCATTAAAAATTTAATTAAGTCTTTTTTATTTTCACATTTGCCACATTAAAACTTTAACCTTCATTCATAAACTTCATCACATTAAATTTGTCGAAGGATTAATATAATTTTTTTAACCAAAGTTCCTTCTTGTGTTTTTTATGTTAGAAGTTTGGGACTTTAAATTTTTAAAAGGGAAATTTTTGGGGTAAAAATTTAAAAAAATTCTATAGTCAAGGCACATTTAATTTTTTTTAAATTATCTCTAAAGTTTGACTATAGGAAAAGAAGAAAATTTTCGGATTGGAACACTTATGAAAATTATTTTAAATCTGAAATTGTTTGAAGTGTTTAGCATTTAAGTTTCATGGTTCTTCATGGTAAGTAATTTTCAGAATTTAAGTGCTTAAGCCTTTGCATGCTAAGTTTTATAATCATTGACATTGGGTTTCGAATATATTTTTTATTGACATCTATTGAGATTGCTCGTCGTTTAATTAACTCCAAGCGTGGTTTATTTACTTGAACTATTGGATATATATTGCATATTAAAAAAAATCAAGTAATTGTTAAGTAATCTTGCATGGAATTGTGGTAAATTGCATATCTTTTGTTTCCTAAATTGAGTAGTTGAGAATCTATATAACTGGGATTTATCTTGAAGATGATATTGAAGAATTATGGAGAAAATTTTGTTCTCTTTGAACTATAATTGCATTGGAAAGAATTTAAGCTTGTGATTTAATTCGCCATTATATTGTGACATTACTGCTGAGAAATTTATCTTTCAGTCTAGTGAAGTGAATATTCATTTTGGCAATTAAAGGCTTTGATATATAGCTTAGAAATAAATCCTGACATAAACGTTATCAAATCCTTGACTCTAGCTTCATCTTGCTCCATCTTCTAATTGTCTCGTGCATTTGCATATTAGGTTAGCCTTGCATAATTAAAATTTAAGTCGAGGCATAAGCTTGGTTGATAGAAAGATAGGTACCCATCCATCTTTGCTTGAGAAGCCTTCTTTTAATAGTACTTAAAACGGTGACCTTGCAGTCATCAAAGCCACAACTCTCTGCAGCACCGGAGACACTGGGTATGTTAGATTTTCAGGAGAGGCATCATTAATCACACCTTAGTGTGTTTCAACTTATCTTCTCTCTACCATTTACTATGGAATCCGGCTCAATATTAGAAAGGATCAAAGGGTTAAAACTTAGATAGGCATTTAACTAAAATTAACCAAGATTCCTGCATCTCACATTAGTTTTAGAATCGGCATTTCATATAAGATAGTTATTTATCCAAGCAACAGTTGTTTATCAATTACTTGGTCCTATATTTTCTAGCAAGATAGCTAACTCCATAAGGCACTGGTATCAATCATCTAAATCTAATCGAATCCTATAAGTCTTGCTAAATCTAAAACAAGTACTTGGTTGCTTGACTGTGTCTCCCAAACTGGTTGGTTACCAACTAGTTCTCCTTCATTCCACTTCCGTAGGGTCTACCCCCCTTAGTTTGTTGTTGGGAGACAGCTTAAACAGAGACATTGGGCATGAGAGTGACAGCCCCCGATCTGAGTCATTGTCACAGTGCCTAGACATTTTGTGTGACAACATTTTTTGGTGTCGTTGTCGGGGACCAATTTATTGGACTTTGGCTTTACGACATTCATTTCATTCATTTTTCTCATCCTTTCATCTCTGACCAAGATAAATTCCTTGTCCCTAGTTCCTTTTAATGATTTTCTTCCTAGCATTTGGGTTATCTGAAGTTAGATTTTTGTCCGAGTGGTGACTCCACTTCCTTCATCTTCTACAAGAGTGTACACTAGAAGACACCCAAGTAGCTTGGTTAATCCTGCTCTTGGTCCTGAAAGGGCTCTTAGAGTACGATTACACAAGCTCTCTTCTCGTACTCTTCTTGTTAATCTCGAACAAGAAGCTATCTCTGATATCCATTTGCTTTTTCCTAACCCGGTTGAGCACGACATCATGGACGTGTTCGCCCCTTGTATCTATGTTCAAGATTATCCTAATGATCTTACAGAGAATGGGATTGATAAATTGCCCTCTTTTCAGGGCAATAATGCAATTAGTGTTAATGCTCATCTGAAAGATTTTGGTTCTTGGTTAGGTAAGTATGCGAGGGTTGCTGATTATAATCATGAAGATGTAAAAATGAGCCTTTTTGTTCTTACCTTAGAGGGAGATGCTTTGGACTGGTTTACAGAAAAGCCTGATAATTCATTTGATTCTTTGCAATCAATTATTATTGCCTTTAAAGAAAAGTATGGAAATAAGAGAGAAGAGAGGCATCTCGTAAAAGCTATCAAAGTCATAAAAAAGAGAGAAAATGAGACTCTAGAAGAATTTAATAAGAGATTTAATGATATTATTAAGGAATTACCTCAAGATTATAAACCTCCTAATAAATCTCTTTTGAATTTTTACATCGATACTTTTAATTCTGATACATCTTATGAATTGAGACGAGCTAAGAATCGTGATTATAAAGTTGCTCAGACTTTAGTTGTAGAGCTTGAAAAAGATAAGAAGGCATCTGGGAAGTTTGAAATCCCAGGTTTTGATAGGGCTTCAACCAAATTAAAAGAATCTAAACGAAAAGAATTTAAAGAATCTAAAGACGACTCTATGCAAAAATTACTGCAAAAGCTTGAAAGCGTGGAGCTTAACCAAGTGAAATTAATCTCCAACCATGCTAAGAAAATATGTACTGTGCAGTCTAGGTTGGTTCAAATGGAGAGGGCTCAAGCACAGAATTTCTAGCCTAGGAATCATATTAATAATCGAAGTAATAATACTTGGCAGAAAAAAGGCCAATCTAATGAGGAGAGACCGCCCAATCCGCTTGAATCTACTAAACTGGTCGATGAAGCTCCCCCTTATGGAAGGGCTTGTGATGCTCTTCATGAGGAGACTACTTGCCCCACAATTAAAAGAATTATGGATAGTGAAATGTTTGGGACAAGTAATCAAATAAATGTTGTTGGTAAAGAATTTTCTTTATCTATGGAAGATTGGATGGAGGTTAAGGAAAATAGTCAAGATGTTAGGCCATCCACATCGTCCTTTAGTATAAATAATTTTGATCATGAAAAGGATGTGTTGGTTGAATTATTTAGTTAAAAGCCTTCTCCGGAGCAAGTCTTGGAAATTGCTAAAGATAAGTGTTTAACTTATCAAAGAAGGGATAAGGATCAAAGTGGAAATCAAATTCCCCCTCGAAGTTTTAATCGTGGTTCAAACTGTGGATTGGACACTGATTTGGGAAGTTAGTTTAATAATACAAAAAATTGGGTTCCTGTCACCGAGATATTGAAGATTCCCTCCCAAAGAGCTAAGTTATTAAAAGTTATTGAAGCTCCTCATGTGAATGTTTCTCAACAGAAGGCCCTTGAGACTGTCTATCAGGATGCCCCTATATATTTGCAAAGTTTTGATTCAGATAACAAGGATCATCAGCCATTCTTTATCACTTTGATGTTTAATGGATATAAATTGAATAATTGTATGCTGGATTCTGATGCATTAACGTGTGTCATGACCAAGAGGGTTATGGAACAACTCAATTTAAGAGTTTCTAGGCCTTACTACAATATATGTACCATGGATTCTAAGAAGATTGAAGTTCATGGGTTAATTAAGGATTTACAAGTTCATTTATCAATTTACCCTGACATTATGATTGTTATGGACATTGTTGTTGTTGATGTGCTTGATGCTTGGGGTATGTTGTTATCTACAAAATGGACATCTGATCTTGGAGGAAGTATTTAGATGAATTGGTCATATGCTACGATTCCTTCTTTTAGAGGTGATGGGTTTGTAAAACTTAACAGAGGACCCAAAAGAAGATTCCATGTTGAAGGTCCTAACAGACCCCATAATGAGATAATTAAAGAACAATCTAACATTGGGAATTATGCTATTATGTCTAACTCCATAGTTCCTTTCAATGATAAGGTTGATGAAAAGTTTGGGGATATGAAGGATAAAGTATGGTACATGTATTTTGACGGTGCGTCATCTAGGCATGGTAAAAGTGCTAGAATCGTATTAAAGTCTCCCCTTGGTCATGTTTTCAAATTTGCTTATAGATTGGAGTTTGAAGCAAACAACAATGTTGCCAAATATGAAGCTTTGTTGTTGGGTCTTGAGTTGGCAAAGGCTTTAAGAGTTAAGTTTCTTAGTATCAAGGGAGATTCTGACTTAGTCATTATCCAGATTAAAAATAAATTTACATGTGAAAAATCAAAAATTAAAGAATTATCGAAATGTTGTATGGGATACTATGGAATACTTCAATGCCCTTGACCTTGAAGCTATCCCGAGAGAGAAGAATAGTTTGGCGGATGAGCTTGCCATAGCTGCTTCTACTTTGCAATTATCTGATGGGTTGATCAAGGATAAGATAAAAATGGAAGTTATTTTCAGACCTTTTGTTCCAAATAATTTAGAGCATTGGCAAGTTTTTTATGACGAAAAGCAAGTGAATTGTTTTCTTGATAATTTGGATGGGTTTGAAATTTTTTGGATAAATTCTCTGAAGATGATGAATCAAGACAGGAAAACGAAGAAGATACAAACGAATTACTAGTTAGTGCCATTGAAGAAAATGACAAGTTACGAAAGAAGGTCATCTCACTTAAAACAGATAAAGAGGAAGCTAAAAGAAGGGAGGACGTCCTATATGAAAGACATGAAGCTGAAATAGTGTCTCTCAAGAAAGAATTGGAACAAATAAAAAGAAGTTGGAAAAGTTCTCAAACACTTGATCACATTCTCAAAACTTAGAAATCCCAAAGTGACAAGTCCGGGATTGGTTTTAAAGAAGAGTCATCAAGTGCTAAGGATAATGCAAGAAGCCATGTCGACATACTTTGCAGCAATCCAAAAGAAGAAAAATCATCTCATCAAAGGCTTGACTCAAATCCAAAGAATGAAGAAAGAGAAACTCCAAGAAAGAAGGTTTATTCAAATCATGGCTATTATAATAGGGACCAAACTATCTTTCTTGGGCATTGTTATTATTGTAAAAATTTTGGTCACCAAGCTAACATTGCATGGCTCGTAAGAATGAAGCACCAAGATTGAAGGATTAGACAAACAAACCATGCAATCTCCAAGGGCAAGGACAAATCAAGATCTTCAACTCTTTTCATCCCTTGGCCAAATTTGATCCAATTTGCTCATTATGTAATGATAATGGACATAGCAAACAAAATTTCCCCCTAGATGAAAATCCCAATATGGATAAATGTGGTCTAGCTCTATGTGCTCACACTAAGGAAAATCTTTGGTTTATGGATAGTGGGTGCTCCAGACATGACAGGTGAGAAAAGGAAGTTTGTCTCAGTAAACAAAAAGGAAGGAAATGTATCCTTTGGGAGTGGGTCTGCCAAAATTGCTGGAAAAGGAATCGTTACCCTTATTAATGGAAAAGGAAAGGCTCAAAATGCTTTGCTAGTATATGGGTTCAAACACAATCTCTTGAGTGTCAGCCAAATCTATGATAAAGGACATAATGTTGTCTTTAGCACTAAAAATTGTGAAATAAGGAACTCTTCCACAGGAGGACTTGTGGTGAAAGGAGTTAGAACATTAGATAACGTCTACATTCTGAACAAAATTCAAGAAGATAAATGTTATCTAAGTCAAATAGATGAAAGTTGGTTGTGGCATAAGCGACTGGGGCATACAAGTTTTGATAACTTGATCAATATCAGCAGAATCAATGCAGTAAGGGACATTCCAAAGATGTTCAAACTAGATCAAGTTGTATGTGGCCCATGTCAACATGGAAAGCAAACTAGAACAAGCCACAAGACTAAGGAATTCTCCACATCAAAACCTATAGAGATCATTCATGCAAATTTATGTGGGCCAACCAGGACTCCAGCACTCCAAGGAGAAAGGTACTTTTCTTTATTTGTTGATGACTATACTAGAATGATGTGGGTATATTTCATAAAATATAAATCTGAAGCCTTTGAATGCTTTAAGAATCTTAAAGCTCTTGTAGAAAATGAAAAGGACTGCAAAATTAAATGTCTTAGAACAAATAGAGGGGGAGAATTCACATCAAAAGAATTTGATGAATTCTGTAACGAGCATGGAATCGAAAGAGAACTCTCTTCTGCTAGAACACCTAAGAAAAATGGGGTAGTCGAAAGAAGAAACCGAACTATTCAAGAAATGGCAAGAACTATATTACTAGCAGCTGACTTGCAGCCAAAATTTTGGAAGGAAGCGGTCAGGACAACAGTTTATACCTTGAATTGAACTCAACTAAGACTAAATAATGAGAAGACACCTTATGAATTATGGAAAGGAAGACCTGCTTTAGTAAAATACTTCAGGATTTTTGGAAGCAAATGATTCATAAAGATCAATGATGACTCACCAGCAAAATTTGATTCTCGGGTTGACGAAGGAATATTTCTTGGATATTCTACCAAAAGCAAAGCTTACAAATGCTATAATAATCGACTACGGAAAATAGTGGAAAGTATTGATGTAAAGATTGATGAGGCCTTCCAGAAAAGAAAATTGAAGATCATGAAATTGACCCCTTTATTGAAGAAAGAGAAGAAGAACTTGAACAAAAACAAAAAGAACCATCTCAAACTCCTTCAAAAGTGAAATTCCTCCAAAAACATCACCCGGAAGAGCAGATTATTGGCAATGTAGATGAAGGAATACAAAACCGAAGAAGGATGACATGTACACAAAAGAAAAATGATGTTGCACTCCTATCTATGATAGAACCAGAAATTTTTACTCAAGCAAGGATCCTCATTGGGTGGAAGCCATGGAAGAAGAAATGTCTCAAATCGAGAAAAATGAGAAATGGGAGTTGGTACCTCATCCAAAGGATAAAAATATAATTGGAACTAAGTGGGTGTTCAAAAACAAAATGAATGAAGATGGACAAATCATCATAAATAAGGCAAGACTTGTCTATAAGGGTTATTCACAAATTGAGGAATCAATTTTGAAGAAACCTTTGCACCCGTAACTTGTATGGAAGCTATAAGGATGTTCTTGGCACTTGCTTGCTCAAAAGGATTCAAAGTCTATCAAATGGACGTAAAATCAGCATTTCTAAACGGGGAACTCAAGGAAGAAATCTACATGGAGCAACCAGAAGGTTTTGATCTAGCAGAAGGAAAAGAATTAGTATGTAAGTTGAAAAAGGCATTATACAGTTTGAAACAAGGTCCTAGAGCATGGTACGAAAGATTGGATCACTATCTACAACAACAAAACTTCAACAAGGGGGTGGCAGGAAGTAATCTCTACGTGAAGATGGATAAGGATAAATTTCTAATCACCCTTGTATATGTTGATGATCTGATTTTCGCTAGCAATAATGATGAAATGAGTCATGAATTTGCTCAAAATATGTCAAAAGAATTTGAAATGTCAATGATTGGTGAGCTATCCTACTTCCTTGGACTACAAAGTATTGCAAACCACAACATGCATGTTTATCTCTCAAACAAAATATCTCAAAGACATGCTTAAAAGATATGGAATAGAAGAATGTGCACCTATGAGCACACCAATGACCACAAACCTCAAATTAAGCAAAGATGATGAATCCCCCCCAGTAGATGCAACTCTTTACCGGTCAATAATTGGAGCTCTCTTATATTTAACTACTACGAGACCCGACATTATGAAAGTAGTGGGAATGGTGGGAAGATTTCAATCAGCTCCTAAGCAATCCCACATGTTGGTTGTGAAAAGAATTCTCAAATACTTGAAAGGAACCCCTGACTTTTGTCTTTGGTATCCCAAAAGCACAAGTACTACAGTGACAACTTATACCAATGTTGATTGGGCTGGAAGCATGGATGATTGTAAAAGCACCAGTGGAAATAAATTTTTTATGGGAGATTGCCTGGTAGCTTGGCTCAGCAAAAAAAAATCATCGATATCTCTCTCTACAATTGAAGCTAAATATATAGCCACAGCTGACTATTGTACACAAATAATATGGATGAAGGAAGCTTTGAAGGATGTCAACATAGAAACTAAACAGCCAATCACCATCTATTTTGATAACACAAGTGCTATCAGTCTTAGTAAAAATCCAGTGATGCACTCAAAAACCAAACATATTACAATCAAGTATCATTTTCTCCGTGAACAAGTGGCTAAACAAAACATCAAGTTGGAATATATCAATACCAAGGAACAAATTGTAGATATTTTCACCAAACCTCTTCCTCGAGAAGCATTTGAACATCTTTGTCAAAAAGATGGGGTTATTGCTTTAGCATCACACTAAACCGATTCTTAAAATGCCGCAATGACAAGGGGAGCAGTTTGATAGGAGGAGCAGTTCAACAGGGGGAGCCCTTGTGCACTCCTTTGCCATTGATGTCAAAAAGGGAGAGAAGAAGAATATTGCCATCAATGAAAAAGGGGGAGACTATTGAACTAGAATGTCATTGATGTCAATATGGCAATATTCTGGATACTAAATGATGATGTGAAGCCAAGCAGAGTAGATCCATGAAGCAACAGGAGCAAGAAGCCAAGGAGGGAAGCCATTAGAATTCATCGGAAGCCATCAAAGAAGCAGGTTATCGGAGCAAGAGAAGCTGGTTATCGCATATATCCAAGGGTAAGTGCTAAAGAGAAGAATAGTGATATCGGAAGAAAAAAGAGGAATATTACGTCAGAGGAGTAGAGATATCTGAAGAGTGGAAGAATGAAGAAAAGTCATAGGAGCAAGAACCCAAGAGTAAGAGCCATAACGAAGGAGTTAATAGTAATAAATCGTGAAAACTCTTTAAAGACCACAATGCATCGGAGGAATTATGTCGGCAGTTTATTGGCGACTTTATTATGTATCACCGCCCAAAATCTACGATTGTGATATCATTGCGAACCAGCTGCACCATTGTAATACAACTCAATCTAATATCGCATCCGTCGCATAATCGCAAACCATAAAGTTTATTATGTATCACTGCCCAAAATCTGCGATTGTGATATCATTGCGGCTGCACCATTGTAATACAACTCAATATAATATCGCATTCGTCGCATAATCGCAAACCATAAAGGGATGTTCCATTCAAAACGCCGATTGTGATATAATATGCGGACCTGACCACTCCATTAGAATACACCTTTATGTAATATCGCGTCCTCCTCATCGGGAGTCACATCGCAAGTCTTAAGGGTTGACACGACCAAACCGCCGATTGCGATAGAGGTTGTGGACCCGATGGATTTATTAATGACTATTTAATATTATATCGCATCCGCTCTGTCGGCTATAGGGCAATCAGCTATGTTATGAGCATGACTCGTAAGAGACCTTTGAAAGTTGCGATTGCAATTAACGGTAAAGAGGCATGTGAGGACCACCAGACTTCTATTATAATATGGTTATAGCCTCTCCTTTATGGTTTTTCCATAAATAAACAGGTCGATGAATAATTGAATGAATAATATACAAGTCGGCCTCCCTCCGATAAAAGTGTCTCTTAGTCATTGGTGAAACTCGTAGAAATACGAGTTAAAACGTTTCACTAAATGCATTGATCTTGGGCATCAAAATACATAGAAAAGGAAGTAATAGTTCACAACTCGTTAACTTGAAGAAAACCAAAGGATGAGCAGAAACAGAGAAGAAGAAGCCAAAGGTCACCACAACATTAAAGTTGAAGAACATTGATCTCGGTTATCCATTACAGAGAAAGTGAAACAACTCACAACTCGTGTAGCAAAAGCCAAGGCCGAGCGAAGAAGGAAACTGAAGACAGAGCGGGAAGACAAATCTTTTGACCGGGTTCATCTTGGAAGTCTCAGACCTGAAGTGAATCCATAGGGCAGACAGCGACCTGTTACAAAGACTACAAGGATAGGGTTTGGTAAAAAAGTCCTTGGGATTAGTATAATACAATCAAACATTTCTTGACAGAGTAAAACTATAGGGTCGGAGCCCTTGGGATTGGTGCCTCAGAATTGGAAGGATTGGTGTCCTTGGAGTTGGCGTTCCTAAATTCAAAGTTGGTGCCTTGGTAAGATAGGGTCGAAGCCCTAGAGGTTGGAGCCTCATCAAAGTCCAAGTTGGTGTTTGGCAAAATTCATCAGATATCGTATTCAATCCTTTTCTATATATAATAAAATCATTTCTTTGATTAAATTGTAAGGAATCTAAACTGGTAATAAAAACAATTGAAAAGAATTAATGATTCACCCCCCTCTCAGTATTTCCAACACAAGGTACTTCAGAACAACAGAAGATGTTTCTCCAAGAGAAGCTGAGGAGCATCAAGATGCAAAAGGGTGAAGGCATGATCCCTCCTGCTAGCGGATCTCGGACCTCTTGAATCATTGTGAGGAAGGGACCTCTTAAATCCTTGGAGGCGCCCCAACCCATAGAGCTTGTACGGTTGGCACTGATTAGTGTCTTAGAGGATTGGCAGGTATTTGTCGAAAGTATCTTGGGCAGAGACACATTGCCTAGATGGGACTGGATGTGGGCAAACCTACAGCAGGAAGAGTTGAGGCATGCTCTACTGAAGCGTACCATCAGCGAGAGCAACAACAAGGGTGTGAAGGGTGAGAAGGAGGAGGAGAATGTGGCCCTTGCATCAAAGGGTCCCAGTGAGGGACAGAGGGGAGAGGCATAAAAAAAAGGGACAAAAGGGAGAGGCAGAAGAAAAAGGACCTATTTAAGGTCAAGTGCTTCAGGTGTGGCAAGTTTGGCCACTACAGTACGCAGTGTCCTCTCAGGAAGAAGGATAAGCAAGAGAAGCAAGACCAAGCGACAACATCTACAAAGATAAATAAGCTGGAGGAAGATTTCACAATCTTTGCAGCTATACCTCCAAGAGAGAGATGGGGCGATTTGGAGTTATAGTACCATAGCAGCGCAGAGGTTTGGGCAGGGTCCATTGGGGTGTCCTCCTCCCAGATCATTACCTTGCTACAAGGGCCCACAATATTCAGCAGTAGGATGGATCAGTGTCAGTTGATGCAATCAGATTCCAGAGTGACAGTTGTAGACTAGTTGCAGTCTGGTGCTAAGGAGCGTAGAGCAGTGTTGACAGTAAAGAAGAAGGCTCAGTAGCAGAGTCAGCAGCAGCGTAGATTCCTCAGTGAATAGTGCAGAGGCTAGTAGCAGTGAAATACTCAGGTGACAGAAGCATCAAAGAGACACATCAGATTTAGTATTTCGAATGCTTCTCAGTTGCAGTTGCAGTAGTACAAACAACAATTGAGAGGGAGTTGCAGTGCAAATGTAGAGTTAGCAGCAGTATAGCAGGGTCAACAGCAACACAGATGCAACATCAAAGTTGAGCAGTGGTTGGTGGGTAGTGGCAGGAAGTCATAGTAGTCAAACATCAATAGCGTGACAGAGGGTGATACAGAAATAGGGTGTTGTAGTAGTGCAACATTTGAACACCTTCATCGCTAAGAGGAAGTGTTATCTTTTGTAGCATCGGAGGTGTTCTAGTCTCGAAACTTTGTGGAGAGTATAAAACACAAAGGTTCAAGATAACCCAGAAATTGTTCTACAAATTCTACCTAGAAGTGTCACAATTAGATTATTAGCCTACTTTTAAATATTTCCTAAGTCTAAACTTAGGAAAAGTGTTTAATGAATCAATATTAATTGAGATAAGGTGTGAATCATCTAGAAACTCAATCGGATCTACTCCAATATGATCTTAACCATCGATTAAGATTTAATCTTAGACGTTGGACGTCTAACAGAAGATTATAAGAAGAAGTTGATGGGTAGATGGAGAACACACACATAGAGATTGATTTCACTGGGGAGTTCGATTTTTCCCGAGAGCAGATTGTTGAGAAATATAGGGGGAAATAACTGTAGGTGATTTCTCTTACTTTGGTAACTACTTGTGATATATTTTTACTTTACTTGATTAACTTCTTCTTTCATTTATTATTATTAGTGTTCTCTATCATCAAACAGTTACCAAATCATAAAGAACAATGAGACAATAGGACACAATATATAGGCGATCAGCCAGGGCCAAAACCTCTCCAACTGATAGGAAAACCATCAACATCCTTCTCTTCTTATAGAACTTGAATTAACGAATTCCAAGACCTATGACCATTTACCAAGACCCTCCAAGACCAAGTAATCCTTCCTTCTTGATGAGCTTTCCTTACTTAGCCTCCAACGACAACTTCGACCTTCCAACAAGTTAAACCCCAGCAACAATTCTTGCAACTTCAACTTGGCAGCTTCAACAAATTCAACCTAGCAGCTTTGCAGCTTCGACTTTGCAACTTCAACCTTGCTGCTTCACAGCTTTGACCTTGCAACTTCACAACTTCAATGCAATTCCAGAATTTCGACTAGCCCAGAAAGTATAGAAACCCTAATGAAAGAGAGAGAGAGAGGCCCAAAACTTTGATCTTGATCTTCTTCTTCTTCTTCTTCGTCCTTTTCCAGCTTCTATCTTGAGTGCGTGTGCAAATTAGGTCGAATTCCTTCTTAGTTATAGGCTTGTGAGGGGTACGAATAGTTCTCTTTAGGCCAACTTGTCCTTCATGTAGGTCGGCTTGATCTTTGTGCCATGACGAGGTCTTGGAGGGTCTTTTGACTCTGTTTTGACTCAAATAAATTTTTCTTTACAATATGTAACATGCCCAAATGGATCTTCAATACATGACAATGACTCAATTGACCTTATGAAAAACCTAGAAGCACTCAATGGGTGCTTGACCTAAAAATAAATTTCCCTTGAGCATGAAACCATGCCTTAAGAACACAAATAATAAATTTATTTTTCTCTTTTCATCACGATTACATATGCCATTATGAAGACCGAACCTAGTTACATATTTCAACACTCACTCTTACCTATGGAGGTATTCATAATCCATACAAGGTACTTGGACATTCTCAATCTGAAGAATTTTCATAAGAGTCAGAGTGGTGACCCATCTATATAGCATCATATCATCCAACATTGTCACATAGCAAGGCCTCGACTAACAGTTCTATCTCTCCACAAGATCAAAGCACAATTTTGGCGAGACCAATGATTTATAGATACCTTCATCATTGTCTCTCTCGGAACATACCCCACTCGAGTTCTCTCAGAGTATGTTCCACTAGGACTATTCTTATCTTGGATTCTCAGTCCTCAAAGAATATCGTTCCTCTACGACTACTCTTATCTTGGATGCCCTACCACATCCTCAAAGAGTATCGGATGCCAAATGCTTACCCAATCCTCCATTCTATCTTCCAAGGTAAAGAAAACAATGATGTGTCTATCTCTCCCTCTCAGTTAGGGAGGATATGCCCATTCCAGTGAAGGAATGTACCCAAGCTCCCTCTTAATCAGGGACTTGACTAAGCTCCCTCCTGACCAAGGACTTGCTTCTAGCAGCTCTTTAGGTGGAGATCATGGGACAGCTAGCTGCTTGAAGAGCTCCTCCTTTCGATGTCATGAACTTCTTTTTCTTTATTTAGGAGTCTTCATCCTTTTGGGACTTCGTTGTAGGGCATCGACCATCCATCACTTTCATTCTTGAATCATGTCAGTCATGTCATCCTTTCTTTCATTGGAAAGTGATCCATTAGTCCATATTTGGCTTTTCCTTCATGCCTTGCTACCTTCTTTGTTGATGAAAAGTGTAACTAGGTTCGGTATTTGTCAATGTAATTTTGATCTCTGTACTTATCAAGAAAAATAATATTATTTTTGTAAATTATAAGAATGAGTTTCTTGCTCATTTCATAGGTCTAGGAAAGTCAAAGAATCAAATTCATGTATAAGGAGCTCTTCTTGAGCCTATGTGTAAATATATACTAGTCTAAAAGGCCCTCCAAGACAAGCACAAAGAAGTATGCAAGATAAATGATGTACAAACACAGTCATGTCAGCCTGCAAATTAAATATAAGTCATGTCGGCTTGCATCAATGGACACACCTCTTCACACTATCATGTTAGCTAATTATGGAGGACGAACTACTATAAATACGCAGCTAGGATATTCGCAAAACTGCAGCGCAAAAACTCAAACTTGTCTGAGATTTTTGGACATACCTCTGCAATTTTTGGATGGAAGAGTGAGTACAGGATCTCGGATATCAATGAAGATTTTGGTGGACAATGTAACCTTCTCGGTGGTATCAGTCTCGGAAATATGACAACAAAGCTCTCAATGCAAGGAGAACACAGTCACAAGGTATTAGTACAAGAAGAAGATACAGTCATGATCTCGGCGATGGAGATGATCTCAGGATCACACAGTAGTACATAGCCTCAACATAATTATGGTGAAATGATTTCATAGTGATGATATCACTGTCTCGGCATACTAAATGGAGTCACAATCTTGACATATTGATAAGAAGGATCACAATGATCCCACTATGATACATTTTGTCTCTACATATTTGTGACAAGAAGAAGCTCAGTGATCACATGGTAATGCACTCTCGTTATACTAAACACAATCATGATCTCGGTCTCAATAAAGTAGCAGCAAGGATATAAGCGAAGAGGTAGCAATGATGCAATTGTAATAACTTTTGTGTCGCAATAATGATTATCTCGGTGAAGCAGTAATGATGATGAAGAACTCAACAACAACAAAAAAGAGGATTGGTGTCTTGGCCTTAGAGTGGCATCATAGGTCAAGGGTCGTGATCTTGGTATTCGTCAATTGGAATCTCTATAAGAAGAATTTTGTGCGGGTTTTCCTCTCCAAGAGGGAGAGGTTTTGGCCCTTAGCAAAAAGCCAACTATCTCGTGTTCTTGTCTCTTTGTTTTGGTAACTATTTGATGAATATAAGAAGACACTCTCTAATAAGAACAAGTGAAGATTGTGCTAAGAAGAAAAATTAAAAATACCTCACAAGTAGTTATCATGCTAGAAGAATCACATTAACTTCACTTGCCCTAGATTCTTCAACATGGTATCAGAGCTAAGTTGCAGAAGTCAAAGGAAGCGCAGCGAAAGAGACATACAAGGATCAATCCTCAAGAATGGCATGAAAGTAAGGTTAAGGGTTTTGTCAAGAATAAAGGATCAAGTCTACAACAAGCAGTGTACATCAGCAAAGAACCTTTTCTCCACACTCATCATAAAAAAGGTCACCAAGAACCTTATCAATATGACTACAAAGCAAGATAACTCAAAGTCAAATATTATCATCTTGGAGAAGGTCGAAAATCCGAGAAGCAATCCTAATCTACACTACAACAAAAGGAAAACACATTACCTTTCACAGTCTCGGTGCTAGCTTCAAAATTTGGGTGTCATTACAACCCATGTCATACCACAGCAATCTTAATGACTTAAGCAGTTTCGATGATTGGTATTGAACAATGCTCGTAGGCCACAAAGATGTTTGCTCATGCTAGTCAACTTAAGCAAGGTTCTACTCCAGCAAGGAGCATTGCAACAAGGTTACAAAGATATACAGTCACAACATACATTACAACAATATCACTTCAGAAGGAGAACACAATGCCACATCTCGGGTGGACATCATGACAGTGCTCTCAAAATTCTTGATTTTGATTCCATACCCTCATAGTCAAGGAATCAAATAATCTCAACATATCATAAAAGGTAGTAGTGCTTGGTGCTGAACAATGCAAGGAAGTCTCAAGAAAGGTTCTGGAACTCTATTGTACTAGGCAGCTCAAGCAAGAATCTAATTGAAGGAGATCATTCAAGAAAGCATCAAGGTGAAGATTTCATCTTCACATGACAAGTAAGTATCTTTTTATTCTATATTCAAGTTTGGTTAAATGACTTCATGATTGCAAGGACATCTATGAATTGGATGGGTTATCAAGATTCCTTGCATGAAGAAGGAGAATAGACATAGTCCTCTAAGTAGCTGAAGTCATCAAAATGTTTCCTCTGAATTTATGAAAAGGGATATTTATGAAAGATTCCCTCAGATAGCAAAATTGGAGACATCAAAGTGATGTAGATGATAAACTCATTCTCTTAAGGTGCAATGAAGAAGGTCACATGAAATCTGATCTACATGAAATTAAAGGGTATCAAAGGATGTAGGATATCTTCCATCTACAAGACCTAGAAAGGAAGATAACCATAACGCTCTAACAATGAAGGTAACAAATGTCCATGAACAAGAAGGTTACCTTATTCAACAATTTGTCGTCTCTATGCTAGATAGAGAAATACAAGTTGATGGAAAAAATATTGAAGGTTAAAAAGAACTCAATCATGTGCAGAAAGGAAAGGGAAGTTTGGTCCTCAAACAAGGCAGAATAGGTATAGCTAAAATTATGGAAGCTCATATCACCAAACATATGGAGGAAGCTGAAGAAAAGGGCCATGGAAAGAGGGAGTAACAAATCTCTCATGAGTAAGATGGTATCCCTCACAAGAGGGTCCTATCATAAGCTTCTATTATAAGATATGACAACGATAACAAGATGCATCATGGCATCACGAAAGCATTTGAAACAAGAGCTTGTGGCATCACCATGGGAATCATGAAGGAAAAAATTCATGACGGACCAACATGAAGGATATAGCTCTTGGGAATCTTAGTGGGCATTGAACGAAAGGAAGAAGTCACTAGGACAAGGCTCATCATACATCAAGTCAAAAAGGAAACATCTGTTAGGTCCCTATACTACTAGTGTAACCCCTTATTGTTATTACTGCAACCCCCTTATTATATTATTTTGCCATGTAGTCCCCATATTGTTATTATTATGCCCCATAGAAGCCCACTATTGTTATTATTGTGCCCTTACATTATTATTGTTATGTCGGCTCTGATTATATTATGACCCCTTATACACCTATATATAGATATTAGAAAGGAGGTCTTGTCATTTGTATCATCCAAGAATTGTTCATTTGTGTAATGTAAAGAAGGTTTCCCCCTCGAAGAGGCTTGTTTCTAAGGTGTTTATCTATCTTTTTTTATCTTTTTGTGAGCTGGTTTCATAACATTTGGTATCAGAGCTTTGATTCTAGGGTTTCACTGCTCCAAACAGATCATCGTGGCTTTTTCACTATAACTTTTTTTTCTGCGACATTTCAAAAGCTAAAAAAAAACCCATTTGAGACGAAATCGCTCTAAACCGCAAGTCTGAATTTCAGATCTTGTCTCACTATATTTTCGGAGATATGATCTAAGGAAGTTAGGGTTTTTGCAAGCTCCAGAATTTCATCCAAAACAGGTCATCATGGAATTTACGCTATAATTTTTTCGCTACGAAGTTTCAAAAGCTAAAAATAAAACCCATTTGAGAAGAAATCGGTCTGAACCTCAGGTCCAAATTTCTGATCTTGGCTCACTATAGTTTCGGATATATGATCTGAGGAAGTTAGGTTTGTTGCAAACTCCCAAATTACATCCTAAACAGGTGACCTTGGGGAAAATCGTCATAACTTTCTCTCTGAGCATTAGATTAAAATTTAGTAAGAAGTTACAGAAAGAGGACGGACCTTGTTTTTTTGGGTATAATTTTCAGTACCTATGGTTAAAACAGTGACACATGGCACGTTGTACAAGTTAACTCTACTGGACTAGTCTATAATTAGGTCATTGCGGGAGATTGGGAATAAATCTTTCTTCGGGAATCCAATTGCAATCAAACTTGCGGAGTTAGAAAGAGGACTCAGAGGGCTATTACAGGCCGAAATTTTAGTACTTAAAGATCCGAAATTACAAAGTTACAGTCGTTTCAAGATTGAGCTCTTAAAATCAAGAAAAAATGAGATGAGGAAGTTTGATGGAAAGGATCCGGTAAATTGGATACTACAAATGGAAGAATATTTTGATCTACATGGTGTACCACTGTTACAAAATGTACATATTGCATCTAATTATTTAGAACCAAATCAATTTTTATGGTATAAAGGGATTTGTTCTCGTAAACCACTTGTCACGTGGTCAATTTTCACGGAAGAAATGATAGCACATTATGAGGATACAAAGAGCAACACCTTCTTAGCCAATTGATAAATCTCAAACAAAAGGGTTCAATGGCAGAGCACATTGAGGACTTTCAAAAACTGAATATAAGGGTAAATGATATTCTAGAGAAGTAAAAGATAAATAGTTTTATCTATGCCATGGAAGCTAATATCAATGGTATGAAAGCATATTGGAAGAAAGTCATGGAAGATTTGAAGAAAGACATGGAAGGTTTGAAGGAAGGTGGGACAAAGATGCTACAAGAAAGGCCTCCTAATGATGAAAAGGATCAAGAAATGTCAAAAGAAGAGGATATACACAAGGAACCAACCCTAGAGAAAGAACAAATGATTCCGACCATATTTTGTATTGCAATGGAAGGAATTACCACTCAAACTCTCAAAATAGAAGGACATATCAAGAAGAAGAAGCTTCAAGCAGTGAAATATCAGGAAGAAAAGTATCAAGAAAAATCAAAAGAAAATGATACTCAACAGGGACCAACACAAAAGAAAGAAAAAATGAATCCGACCATATCTTGTAGAGCATTGGAAAGGATTAACACTCCTCAAACTCTCAAGATAGAAGGAAATATCAAGAAGAAAAAGGTTCAAGAAGTGAAAGATCATATCGAGAAAGAAGAATTGAATCTGACCATATCTTGTAATGCATTGATCGGAATTACCACTCCTCAAACTATCAAGATAGAAGGTTATATCAAGAAGAAAAAGTTAATAGTGTTGATTGATCCGGGCAGTACCCATAATTTTATTCATTGTAAGATAGCCAAGGAATTGAATTGCTTCCTATATCCAGCACCAAAGTGTCAAGTGATGGTTGCAAGTGGAGGAAACATAAATTGCTCTAGAAAATGCCATAATATCAAGCTATCCATGGGAGAATATGTAGTGAATAGCCCAATGCTTTCCATTCCAATGTGTGGTGCTGATGTTGTACTAGGTGTCCAATGGCTACAATCCTTGGGTACAATAGATTTTAATTTTCAAGAACTTCTAATGAAATTTTCTTCGGAAGGAAAGGAAGTTGAATTAAGGGGTATCCCAGGGAAACCAGGAAAGATAATTAGCTCTAACAGACTAACAAAGCTTCTAAAGAAAGAAAAACAAGGTGTAATTGCACAATTATGTTCCCTAGAGGTTCCCACATCGAAATCATCTATTTCTCCAGATCTCAAAAAAGTCTTAGACAATCATTCCAAGGTATTAGAGATTCCCAAAGGCCTCCCACCTATTCGTGATCATGATCATTCTATTCATTTGATTTCAAGAAGTGTTCCTCCAAACATCAGGCCTTACAGATATCCCTATGCCCAAAAGAGTGAAATTGAACGTATCGTTGCAGAAATGCTAGAGGCTGGTATAATTCAACCTAGTCAAAGTTCTTTCTCTGCTCCAATAGTATTGATGCACAAGAAGGATGGGTCATGGCGCATGTGTCCAGATAAATTAGATAAATTTCCCATTCCTCTCATAGATGAAGTATTGGATGAATTGCATGGATTAATTTACTTCACCAAGTTGGATCTTCGTTCAGGATATCATCAAATAAGAATGAATACTAAAGGCATTCTAAAAACAACATTATTGAAGAAAGATGCATTCTCATGGACTCCAAAAGGAACGAAGGCATTTGAACATCTTAAAGAGGCAATGTGCCAAGCACCAGTCTTAGCTATGTCAGACTTCACAAAAACCTTTATTGTGGAATATGATGCATCAGGAAATGGAATTGGTGATCTTTTAATGCAAGAAGAAATACCCATGGCTTTCGAAAGTCATCCAATCAAAGGAAAGTATTTACACAAAGCTATTTAAGAGAAGGAAATGTTGGAAAGACTACATGCACTTAAGAAATGGCGACCTTACATAATGAGAAGATCTCAGTTCAAACAATATTGCCAAAACTTGACAAGGAAGGAAAAATCATATTGGAACCTGGAGCAATCACATAAACAAAAACCCGACAGCTATGAAATTGATCAATTTCAGAGTATCTCATCAAGTGGAAGAACTTACCCGCTGAAGATTCCACATGGGAGAACAAGAATTTTATACAGAAGCATCGTAACTAGTCAAGCGTTGAGGACAACATGTTTTGAAGGAGAGGGGCATGTTAGGTCCCTATACTACTAGTGTAACCCCTTACTATTATTAGTGCAACCCCCTTATTATATTATTATGCCCATGTAGTCCCAATATTGTTATTATTGTGCCCCATAGAAGCCCACTATTGTTATTATTGTGCCTTTACATTATTATTGTTATGTTGGCTCTAACTATATTATGACCCCTTAGACTCCAATATATAGAAAGGAGGTCTTGTCATTTGTATCATCCAAGAATTGTTCATTTGTGTAATGTAAAGGAGGTTGCCCCCTCGAAGAGGCTTTTTTCTAAGGCGTTTATCTGTCTTTTCTATCTTTTTGTGAGCTAGTTTCATAACAACATTTGCCAATTGGGGACTTACAAGATCCTCAAAATTCTCTGATGGAATCTTCATCGTAGGATTCACTAATCTAGAGAGGAAGCAAGTGTTTCAATAGGAACTCCAACTTATGGAATCCTTGAGATGATGATGTAATGACATGAAGCAGATCAAGGGATTGAAAAATCTTTCAAGGAAGCTATTGGAAGAAGCCTCGATGACCTGAAAGTAAAAGAAGTTATGTATGCTTATGTTTAATATTATAATGTCATGTCATATGGTTGCAGGTAACATGGATCATTGCTTCTATCTTGAGAAGCACGAACAAGAGAAAAAGGACCTCTTCCTCTAAAAATATGCAGGAAGGCATAAGTCACACTAGATGAAATCAACATAATATGTCCTCATATGAAGTATGAGGTGATTGACTACAATAAAGAAACTCTGATTGAAAGCTATGGAATGTGTGAGGAAGGAAGAGATCGTGCGATATGCAACCATGATGAAGGCAATCAACATCCAAAAGACCAAGAAGATTTGACTATGAAATCTCCCAAAAAGATACGAAGAATCTGATAAAAGTTTGAAAAGAATGAAGACCCTTGATAATGGATACCTTTGGAAGATGTGATAACATGTATGCAGGATGTTGATACCTACAAGAAGATGTCATGATGAAGAGCCATCTCGTAAGGTATGATTTAATTTAATAATGTTTTAATTTCTTGAATAATATCTAGATGAGTTCATGCAAGGCTACTAGAACAAAGTACAGTGCAACCAGCATTCATGCCATGGATGGAAACTCCTAAAAGAAGCATGGAGAGGAAGTAGCCATATGAAGAAGGTTCCAGATATATACCAAGAAGGCCACTTTCCATGAAGAAAGGAATGACATGACGGAATAAGAAGGAAAGTGATCGATGGTTGTTGCCCTACAAAGAAGAAGCTCAACTAAATTTCATGACATCAAGGAGAGAAGTAGATCAAGCAGCTAAAGGACACACGAAGAAAAAGTTGTTGATATATAGAAGAGTCCTTAGCTAAGAGGGAGATCGACAGGTCCCTGATCAAGATGGAGTTTGAATTAAGATCACCCCTAATTACAAAGGAGTGACAATTGTGTTGTTTTCCATGTCATGTGTCATGCACTAGACCAGGACTAACAGCTGTAAGTATAGATGAAGGCCATGAATGGAAATGTAGACGAATGATAGACACAACATTCCTGTCTTCACTTGGGAATGGGAGGATTGGGTAATCATCTGGCATCCAATACTCTTTGAGGATGTGTAGGGCATCCAAGATAAGAGTAGGCAAGAGGATCGTTATTCTTTGAGGGTTGGGAACCCAAGATAAGAATAGTCTTAGAAGCTCATACTCAGTGAATACCCAGGTTGGTATGTACCTTGAGAGACAATGATGAAGGTGTCTATAAATCATTGGTCTCGCCAGCATTGTAGCTCATGGTCTCGTGGAGAGATGGAGTTGTTAGCCAAGGCCTTGCGCTATGACAATGTTGATTGATATGATGCTATACAGATGGTATTGCCAATCCAATTCTTCTTATGAGAAATTCTTCAGATTGAGAATAACCAAGTACCATTGTAAATACCTCCCTAGTTAAGAGGGAGTGTTGAAGAAAAGTGTAACTAGGTTCGGTATTTGTCAATGTAATTTTGATCTTTGTACTTATCAAGAAAAAGAAATATTATTTTTGTAAAATATAAGAATGAGTTTCTTGCTCATTTCATAGGTCTAGGAAAGTCAAAGAGTCAAAGTCATGTATAAAGAGCTCTTCTTGAGCCTATGTGTAAATATATACTAGTCTAAAAGGCCTCCAAGACAAGCACAAAGAAGAATGCAAGATAAACGATGTACAAATATAGTCATGTCAGCCTGCAAATTAAATATAATTCATGTCGGCTTGCATCAACGGACACACCTCTTCACACTATCATGTTGGCTAATTATGGAGGATGAACTACTATAAATACCCAACTAGGGTATCCACAAAACTGCAGTGCAAAAACTCGGACTTGTCTAAGATTTTCGAACATACCTCTGCAATTTTCGGATGGAACAATGAGTATAGGATCTCGAATATCAATGAAGATTTTGGTGGACAATGTAACCTTCTCGGTGGTATCAGTCTTGACATAAATATGACAACAAAGCTCTCGATGCAAGGAGAACACAGTCACAAGGTATTAGTACAAGAAGAAGACATAGTCATGATCTCGATGATGGAGATATCTCAGGATTAAATAGTAGTACACACAGCGTCAACATAATTATGGTGAAATGATTTCATAATGATGATATCCTTGTTTTGGCATACTGAATGGAGTCACGGTCTTGACATATTGATAAGAAGGATAACAGTGATCCCACTGTGATACATTTTGTCTCTACATATTTGTGAGAAGAAGAAGCTCAATGATCACACAGTAATGCACTCTCGGCATACTGAACACAATCATGATCTCGGTCTCAGTAAAGGAGTAGCAAGGATATAAGTGAAGAGGCAACAATGGTGTAGTTAAAATCACTTTTGTGTTGAAACAATGATTACCTTAGTGAAGCAACAGTGATGATGAGGAACTCAATAGTAACAAAGAAGAGGATTGGTGTCTTGGTCTTGGAGTGGCATCATAGGTCAAGGGTCATGGTCTTGGTATTCGTCAGTTGTAATCTCTATAAGAAGAATTTTGTGCGGGGTTTCCTCTCCAAGAGGGAGAGGTTTTGGCCCTAGCAGAAAGCCAACCATCTCGTGTTCTTGTCTCTTTGTTTCGGTAACTATTTGATCAATATAGAAGACACACTCCAATAAGAACAAGTGAAGATTGTGCTAAGAAGAAAAACTAAAAATAGCTCACAATTAGTTATCATGTTAGAAGAATCACATTAACTTCTCTTGCCCTAGATTCTTCAACATTCTTCTCATCATGTTTCCATCAAGATCTTTCACCTACCACACGAGTGTCAATTGTAGATGACATGTACAACTTTTCCTTTGGTAGCCTTGCATTAGCCCATCTAGATATTATCTAAAAATAGAAAATGAACATTAAATCAAAAATACCTTTGTGATGGTCTTTCATCATGACATGTCGTTGCTTGAATCAGCATCCTGCATATATATTGACACATCTCCAAAAAGATATACAACGTCAAGGATCTCTTTATTTTTCAAAGTTTATTAGGATCATCGTATCTTTCCCATGGAGACATCATAGTCATATCTTCTAGTCCTTGGATGTTGATTACTTTCTCCATAGTTGCATTTTTCATGATCTCTTCCTTTATTTATTCACACATTTCCTCCCAGAAACTTCCAATCATAGTTCCTTTCAACTTTGTTAACAACCTCATATTTCATATGAGGACATAATGTGTGAACCATGCCTTCATGCATCCTTTCACAGGAGGAGATATTTTCTTTTGATCATGCTCTTGAGGTAGAGCACTCATTCATGATATCTGCAATCATATGACATGACTCTATTTTATCAAGTACAAGCATACATACCTCGTCTCTTTCTTTTGGTCATCTAGAATTCGTTCAGCAGCTTCCTTGATTGAAAGAACTTCAATCCCTTGACGTGCTTCACTTCTTTTGACATCATACCATCATCCCATGAATCCCATACAAGTTGGAATTCTCGGCAAAACACTTGCTTCTTCCAGCAAGTGAACCTTCCAATGAAGATTCCAATGGAGGATCTTGATCATCCTCATCCTGCAAATGCTCCTTTTGAATGATGTATGATAAGCTCTATACTAGATGACTTTCTTTTTCCCATAAGTACTACTTATGCTTCTAATGAGGTTACCAAGAACTACATCCTTTTATAGGTGAAAGCCATAGACTTTTATTTCAGCTATCTTTCATGCTTCTTTATGATGATGTCACGAGCTCTTGCTTTCAATCGTATGCTTCTATGATGCCATCTCCCAACAGAATGCATCCTATCATGCTTCTAATGATTCCTACTATGATAGTTATACTTTACAACAGAAAACTTGAAACAAAAACTTGAACAAAACTAGGTGAGGAAGATTATCTCAATCATAGTAGAGACCTTTTACTTCCTCCTTGAATATATTCTTTTCAGCGGCTTCCACTTCTTCAGTGATATGGGCTTCTTCCCTTCCTCTTTTATTGTTGTCCTTCTTGAGCTTTGGACAATCTCTATTATAGTGCCCATATTCATGACAACCATAGCATTGAACCTTCGACAAGTTATTCTTCTTTTTCTGAGGACAAATCTTCCCAAACTTCCCTTTTCTTCTAGCCATGTCAGCAAATGCTTGAGCTTGCTCACTTGATCCTACATCGATTTTTTCCTTTAGCCTGGTTTCTTCGATTTTGCACAATGCCATAGTTCATTGAATGGAGTAGCTTCCTTCTTCCCATAGATGCTTGATGTGAAGTTGCCCCATTCCTCTGGTAGTGCATTGAGCACTATGGTAGTCATCTCCTTGTCAGAAATTATTTCTCCCAACTCTTGGAGTTGGCCTCTTATTTCTGACACCCTCATAAAGTATGAGGCTATTCCTTCTTCTTTTGATATCTTTATCTTGTAAAGCTTGAGCTTCTTCTTTCAAAGGTTTGACAATTAAACCCTTAACATGACCAACAACTTCATTTTCTATGAGGATCAAATCTATCCTCTTCTTCCATGCAAGAAAGTTTGACGACCCAACCAATTTGTTGCTCTCCTTGGAATATGAATTCCTTTTGACATATTCAAATATAGATATAAAAATACTTACTTGTCAAGTGAAGATACTCCTAGATGATGAAATCTTCAACTTGATGCCTTCTTGATTTTGATGATGATGTAGATAATAGAAGATGTCTTCTTGGAGAAGATTTATTTCTTCAAAAGTGATCATTGGCTCAAAGGGAGATCACATTGATTCCTTGATGATGATGACAACATTTTTTCTTGCTTTTCTTCCTTTAACGCAATGCTAGTTAAACTTGTTTCACAACCTCAAATTCCAGCCCTTCTTCAGAATTTAAGCTTGTTGTAGCAGTTATGCGATTTCAACCTTTTCTACAATAACCCTAGATCACACGTGTGGCTAGAAGATGAAAAAATTTGCCTCCTTTCTACTTCGCTTGACTTGACTTCTTTTTCTTGTCATTTCGGCTTGCAAAGGAGACCTTTCTTGGCACAGAACTTGATCCTTGATGGTGGCTGCAATTCGATACTTATTGTTGCATAAGGATGTCTTAATTCTTTGTATGTGTGGAGAATATATCCCAGAAAAACAAACCCAAAAGTGCTTCGCTATTCCTTCCTCGTGATAATGATTGTAGAAGATTCCCAAGAACGCTTCAAGTGTGGAACCCTTCTTTGGATGAGCTAAGGTTTTGAGGTCTTCTTTGATGCTCTTAATTATTCCCTTTCAATATGATGAGAGGGTTAGTCCTTCTTGATGATTGATGCTCTTGATGTTCCAAGATGATCTCTTTATACTTCAGCCCTTGAGTACCGTTCTTCGTGTTGCCCTTCCTTGATGTAGTCACCTTAGCTCTGATACTATGTTGAGAAATCTAGGGAAAACAAGTATAGGTGATTTCTCTTACTCTGATAATTGTTTGTGATATATTTTTACTTTACTTGATTAACTTCTTCTTTCCTTTATTATTATTAGTGTTCTCTATCATCAAACAACTATGTAACAAACAAAGTTCATTCTTTAAATTAAATACTCCAGAAGACTTGGAATATGTAGATCTCCATTGAAGATGCAAGAATATATATTAAAGTGAATAAGAATGATGTTATAATTGAGAGTGAGGGTCATGTATATATAGCCAAGTAAGCACCCTTTCACGAGTGGTCATGTCTCCTTAGACATGCCTTTTTGTTTAACTAATCATTATTACAATTATTTATATATATTTTATTCGTAACATTGCCTTCCTCCTGAAAAAAGCTTTGTCCTCAAAGCTTGTTGATGGAAAAGGCTTGATCTCTCTTTTGGTTTCAAATGCCTTCTCGTCTCGCCATTGTCATCTTCGTTGATACAAGTTGATATGATCTTCTGAGTGACAAACAAAACTATCGCACTGAGAAGGGATCAGACCATCCTAGATTAATCTTTTGTGGTATATTCTAATCAGTGGAATTTTGTAACAAATTTTCATCATAGGACTGGATTGAGGTTACATCAATATTCTTTCGAAAATCAGTTTATTGTTTCTATTCTGAATGGTCCCGATATGTAGCTTGATTGAGTTGTCCACTCTCATGATTCGGATGTCAACAAGGAACATTTTTGGTTTGACTTTCCCTTATTAGGTGTGCGGAAATTTTTTGATTTCCTTCTGGTACTACGATTGTTGAGTTAGGTAGACAATCTTCGTTTGGAATTTTCATCATCTAGATTGTAACATGTGAATGTGTATTTCCTTCAACTGATTGATCCTCTTCTTGAGTTCTGCTATTGACTAGTTCAGTCTTTGTTTCTTTATCTTCAACTGGGATGTTACGACTAACGACTTCGATACTTTCTCTTCAATATAATGTTCTAACTTGTCTTTTAACGACTTCTTGTCCTTCTTAAGCTTTTTAATTTGTGGTAGTAATTTTTCGCTATGACCCTTAAGTCGCAAGACTACTTCATTTCTATCAGCAGTGATTTTGTCAATTTCATTTTGCATTTTTTGTAATACTTTTTTAGCTTCTTGAAAAATTATTTTTGAAGTATCTTGGATGTCTTCTGATGTTATTGAATTTGGCTTCATAGTGACATCCTTAGTCTTATTTTTTTTCTTTTTGTAAGAAAACGTCAAAAACTTATTTTTCGTATTCAGGATGAAGGAACCAAGAGTTTCCATCTAGGGTGAACCTAAAATAATGTCACCTTGACCGCTCCATACGGTTTGAACTGAGAATTGTGATACGAATGTAAAATTTCCAATGCTTAATTGTAAATTGGTTACGTTATATATTTTGTTGTTGAAACACTCAAATTTTTCAAATATATTTGACTTGGGAATCACTAATTGGTTTGTGATTTTAGGTTTTATATAATTTTTATTTTCGGTTGGCGAGATAGCAATAGTAACATCTTTTCTCGCAATAGACCCTTTTATTTCTAAATAGCACTAAGGCATAGTTATATTAGTTTCTAGAAATCTTCCTTCCTTCGATTCCATTTGCATTTATCGAGGTTAACCTAGGGTCTTAAAAGTAGCCCCTTTTATCCTTCAAAACTTTTAAATTGAGCTTTAGGAGTTAATTTTCATTTTTTGATTATAATAATTCCCTTATTTTATATTTTGGGATATAATAAAAAAAAAATATTTTACTTTTCAAAATAATCCCAGCGCTAAGTAATTAGTGTATGGATTTTTTTTTTAAAGGTATATAATTTCAAATGATTTTATAGAAAATTGTACACTTATGAATGGGTATGACCATTCATTTAATCCTTCCAGGTTATTTATTTATCACTTTATGTTAATCTGTGTTGTACGCATCAATTTTTTGTACATGTCAAAAGCGAAAAATTGAGCTCGTGGCAGTGGTGTATGAAAATGGTTGTTGGACAATGCACAACAGGGGAATCAGTAGCAACGTAGGAGAAGGTGGTTGGTGGTGGTTACTGGTAGTAGTGCGGTTTGGTCTCAATGACGGCGAAACAGTATTTGCAACAGTGGAGGCAACGACTTGCTACAACGATGGAGTGATAGCACGAAACTTATGGTTGTGGCGTTATCGTGGTGGAGGCAGAATGCAGGGGTTTGTTCGACGAAATTGTGAATGGAAACAAGTTTGCAATATACAGTCAAGTCCAAATAATTAAACGGAACGAAGAGTTAGAACAATGGATGCGGAAGCAGGAGGGTGTTATGGCTGCAATGGAACATGGCAGATAAAGAAACAATGTTGATAAGACGGATTTGCAGTGATGGACTGGCAATTTCCGCGAAGGGTTCGAGGGCAATGATTCGGGCAGCAACAGTGTATGGGCAGCACCCGATGTGGTCGGATGGCTGTGGACTTACATGGCAGCGGGATTCATGGTTGGGCAGAGAATGTCATGGATGGAGGATGTGGCAGAGGGAATGGATGGGTAACGGGCGGATGGGCTGTGATAATGTGGGAGTTAAGTACGGAGGTGTTGTCGGAGAGAAAACGGTGGTCGGTAGAAAAGGCGGCTTGTGAACAGTTAACGAACTTTTCTCCCACTTTCTTTTTTGCTCAATATATTTTTTTAAATATTTTTTTAATAGTCTTTATTTTCATTATTATTATTATTACTTTTTAAATGACTTTTTTTATTTTATATTTATTTTGACTTTTTTTATCTTCCTTTCTCTTATTTTTTTTAAATAGCCAAAATCCTGAGGATGAAACTTGCAAAATGGAGAACCTCCACACTGTGTAGCAAAACGCTTAAATGGCAACAAGGTTGACGAATTCCCATGGCCAAAGATCGGATCAGACTGGCTCGGTGCAGTAGTCGCGGCCAGAGGATCGAACAACTCTGATACTAAATGTACCAATGTAATAAACAAGGTTCATATACTCCAAGGAATCCTTTGATACCAAATGGAATGAACAAAGATCATTCTTCAAATTAAATACTCTAGAAGACTTGGAATATGTAGATTTCCATTGAAGATGCAAGAACATATATTAAAGTGAATAAGAATGATGATAGAATTGAGAGTGAGGGTCCTGTATATATAGCTAGGTAAGCACCCTTTCACAAGCGGTCATGTCTCCTTAGACATGCCTCTTTGTTTAACTAATTATTAATTAACTAATCATTATTACAATTATTTATATTTATATTATTTATATATATTTTATTCGTAACAAGCTACCAAATCATAAAGAACAATGAGACAATAGGACACAAGATATAGGCAATCAGCCAGGGCAAAAACCTCTCCAACTGAGAGGAAAACCCATCAGAATCCTTCTCTTCTTATAGAACTTGAATTGACGAATTCCAAGACTTGTGACCCTTGACCAAAACCCTCCAAGACCAAGTCATCCTTCCTTCTTAATGAACTTTCCTTCCTCAACCTCAAGCAAAAAACTTCGACCTTCCAGCAACTTCGACTCCAACAACAATTTATGCAACTTCGACTTGGCAACATCATCAACTTCAACCTAGCATCTTCACAGCTTTGATCTAAAGGCAGCTTTGACTTTGCAGCTTCACAACTTCGACCTTGCAACTTCACAGCTTTGACCTTGCAGCTTCAAAGCTTCAACCTTGCAGATTCACAATTTCGACCTTGCAACTTCCAGCTTCGATGCAGCTTCAGAATTTCGTCTAGCCCAGAAACTATAGAAACCCTAATGAAAGAGAGAGAGAGAGAGAGAGAGGCCCAAAACTTCGATCTTCATCTTCATCTTTTTCCAGCTTCTATCTTGAGGAGATCAAACTTGTTTGAGTGAGTGTGCAAATGAGGTCAAATTCCTTCTTATTTATAGGCTTGTGAGGAGTAAGAATTGCTCTCTTTAGGGCAGAGGCCGACTTGTCCTTCATGTAGGCCAAGTTGATCTTTGTGCCATGATGAGGTCTTGGAGGGTCTTTTGACTCTATTTTGACTCAAATGGATTTTTCTTTACAATATGTAACATGCCCAAATGGGTCTTCAATACATGACAATGACTCAATTGACATTATGAAAAACCTAGAAGCACTCAATGGGTGCTTGACCTAAAAATAAATTTCCCTTGAGCATGAAATCCATTCCTCAAAAGCACAAATAATAAATTTATTTTTCTCTTTTCATCATGATTACATATGCCATTATGAAGACCAAACCTAGTTACATATTTCAACACATTTGTTGCCAAAAGAGTTTGAGCTTCAGAAGGGATGCAGAGACAGAGGGGTAGGGACAGTGAGTTCAGAGGAAATCTTTTCTAGATCCAGAGAGTCAGGGGTAGGAAGGTTGTATTTCCCAATGGAGTTGCGTAAAGGCAGCAGAGAAGGCTTCAAAGAGAGATTGGTTTTGCTTAAGGAGAGATAAATTCAGTAGTTGTTTGTTTGGAAATTATCCAAGAGGCCAAGTGAATTTCCCAGAGTCAAGTAGGACATCATTTTTCTTGCATTTTCGGGCGTAGCAAGTTGGGGTCTGCGTAAGCACTGCGCAAAGGCTCACACAGAGGCTGTAAAACTGGCCAGATTTGTCAGTTGTCGGAGCAGGATCATGCGTGTTGTTGAGGTATTTGCTTCATAGATATTTTGGCCAGATTATTCTTAGTGTGGATTGCCAAGTTTTTGCATCCAAATTGTACTCAGAATTTCAATGTTGCTTAATAATATAAAACCCTCAGTTGTTGCATCGGTTTTCCCAAGTTGGGTTTTTATAGGCACTTTTGTCCAAAAATAATTGGGTCAATTTTTCTGTGTGCACTAGCAGAGTTCTCAATTTCCAACACTATTATTTTCAACAGTTTTAGTTGTGAAGGTTGCAGTGTGATTTATTCAATATTTATCATGGCAAAAAAAATTGTTAATTAGTTAGCAATTAGAAGAATTAGTTCCAATTGCTACAACAAGATTTCAGTGGTGAGAATTTCACACAAATCGACCTAAAGGAGAGAATTTGAACCCTTGAGAAGTTCAACTTCATTTGGACACACTCACTCACAAGTTCGATATCTCAAGAAAGAGTTCAATTTGTTGTTGGGAAGCTAGAAGAAGTAGAGTGAAGGTCAAGGAGAAAGAGGAAGGACAAATTTCTTGATTTTTGGGCTCTATCTCTCTCACATGTACAAAATTTTAGGGTTTCGATGTTGCAGAAAGAGGTCAAAGTTGCAAGACAAAGTTGCAATAGGACAAAGTGCAACATTTTTTAGCTGGGAGGAAGGATACTCTGTCTAGACCTCGAGGACATTAGGAAGAGTTGTCTTGCTCTTGGAAGGTCTCAGGAGGAGGCTGACCTAGGGTTTCCTTGGAAGCTTCAAGACTGAAATTACAAAATCAAAGTTGTAGATTGAGTAGCAGTATCGAAGCTGGCAAGTCGAAGTCGCAGCTTAAGTAGCAGTTTAGTGCAAAATCAAGAAGGACTAAGGGAAGGGCTGACTTGGTACTAGGAGAAAGACTTGGTCTAGGTTTTGGGTCTTTGTATCTCATTTGAAGCAAATTCTAAGAAGAGAAGAGTTTTCAAGTTCTCCCATTAGAGGGATTTTTCCCTGGCTGAGAGCCTATATCTGTGTCCTCTATTTCGTTCTCAAGATTTGTTTGATGAAAATATCTAGCTAAAGAACATAAGAAGAATAACTAAGTTCACAAGCAAATATTAAGGTTAAGGAAAATAAGATTTAAATAAGCTACCTCTTTACATATTTCAATGGTTACCACCCACCAGGGTGATCTCAATAGTGTTGTAAAACCAAGCACCATGAAGATGAGCTAAGAAGACTGGCCATGACCATCCACCATAGGGGTTCACTTGTGCAATCTTCTAAAAATCTGTGTGAGTCCGCTGACGTGGATGCCTCTGCATCGTGGTCTCGACCTATAACTAATTTTCCCTTTCTATCTCTGATTACTCGCTCTAATACCATGTGAAAATTCTATCACTGAAGCAAATGATTTAATTTTCCTACTTATTCCACAATAAGTTATTTATGAAATTACTTCAATAAACATTAAAATAAACACTGTTGCAGATATCACATCGTAATACAAAAACAAACATATGCACAAGCATTAACACATTGACACAGATATTTTGGACAACAGTCCCCGGAAAACCCAATGTGTGAAAACTGGTGCTGCAAGAGAGGATTTTATTATTCAGCGATTCTTCAGTACTACAAGATGCCAAACTGGCTTACCCACAGAGAAAAATAATTCTCTAACACTTCTCCCAATCTTAGCGTTAGCCCGGCTGACCTCTGCGTGGCTCTCAAACCATCTGTGTCAACCCCTGCTTGACTGCATCGGCCCTGGGCCTCTCTACGTCACCCACGCAGGCCCAGGTAGTGACTACGCAGTCTTCTGCTACCTCTGCATCTGCCTGAAAAGCCCTGTGTCTGCCTCTCCTGCCTCAGCATTGATCTCCAGTCGCTGATCCCGCCTCTCTGCTCCATACTTGCTGCCTCCTGACTGCTCACCAGACCATTGGTTTAATTTCTCAACTAACCCTGATCCAGAAATTGAACTGACTAGTCTCCCTCAGTGTGTTCTCCAAGTGACCCTCAAGCATCCTTTTATACTTTTCTCATTGACAAATCAATGACCGAGATTAAGTCCCTAATCAATGGCTAAGATAAGATCTGGCTTGATCCATGAATTTTGGACCATTCTAACAAAGTTTTATATTAATTCACATTAATATTTTATTTTCTCTAAGTTTAGACGTAGGGATTTCATTAAAAATATTAATTATTTTAATATCTCCCAAACTGTTTAGAATCTGCGCAAACCCTTTCTGGGTATTGGTGATCTCATGTCCCTTAGCCTCTCCACCAATTTTCGTGGCTAGAGCACATCCAATGCTACCCCAAATCAACACTCCCTTTTACCGAGGGTTGTGCTCTAGTAATACTCCTCACTGAGTATCACCCTGATCATTCGGCATCGGTCCCTGTGCTAATGCTAAGCCTCCCTGCCCAACATCCTCTGCACTGCTATATCCTGTACTGTTGCCCATGGCTCTGCTACTGCCACTGTTGCATCTGTACAACAACTCCCTTTGCATCCGTGTTGCTGCTAGTCCTTTCTCCCAACACTACATCTACACTGCAACGCCCTCTACATCCTTGTTGTTATCACTCCCATTTCTGTGACTGAAACGGGTTCTTTACCATCCCCATCTTTTCCCTGAAGTAGTCAAACTTTGTCCTTCCAAGGGCCTTGGTGAGAATGTCCGTGGCCTATTCTCCTGTAGGAGTGTAGCTCAATTGTACAGCTCCTCGTTGGACACCGGATATCAATATGCTTCGACCAATCATGAAACACTGGATTCTCAGAGAGCTTGATGCAACTCTGATTATCGCACATGATCCTGGTCGCCTCCATATTCCTTCTTAATAGGTTCACAAGCAGTTTTTTAAGCCATATGGCCTCACATGAAGTTGTGCTTGCCGCTATATATTCAGCCTCAGTTGAGCTCAGAGCCACGGACTTCTGTTTCCTACTGCACCGGGAGGTCATTCCTGATCTAATGTTGAAACAGTACCCAGAGGTATTTTTCCAATCCACTAAATTACCTGCCCATTCTGAATCAGTAAATCCACTCAATCTGATATCCTTACTCCTTGTGTACAAGAGTCCATAATCAATTGTTCCCTGTAAATACCTGAGAACATGTTTCGCTGCTACCCAGTGTGCCCTCTTCGGTTCCACCATGAACTGACTGAGGGTGTTGACAGCGTAGCAAATGTCTGGCCTAGTATTGACCAAATACATCAGGGACCCTATGAGTTGCCTATATAGGGTGGGATCAACATCCTTGTCTTTTGATGCATCAATCTTCTCCAATTGGTGATCATTGGCGTGGCCATAGGTCTACAGTCCTCCATCCCGAATCTTTTTAGGATTTATGTGGCATACCTCCCTTGCCCAAGGAAGATTTCTCCCTTTTGCTGCCAAACTTCCAACCCTAGAAAATAGTGCATTCATCCCAAATTCTTCAGATCGAATTCTGTGGCTAGATTCTTCTTGCAGTCCCCAATGAGTCTGGATGATCCTGTCAGAAAGAGACCATCCACATACAATACTAAGATTAGCAGCTCATTCTCTACAACCAGTTAGTAGAAATTCAGATCCGCATCACTCTTGACAAAACCCATCTTCTGCAAGTAGCCATCTATTTGACCATATCATGCTCTCGGTGCCTGTTTCAACCCATACAAGGCTTTCTTCAATCTGCATACATGAGACTTCTTCTCATGAGTTTCAAATCCCTTTGGTTGTTCAATGTATACCTCCTCTTCTATTACCCCATTCAGAAATGTCATTTTGACATCCATCTGATGGATCTCCCATCCCACCTGGGCTGCAAGAGATATCACGGTCCTAATAGATGTATATCGGCTACTGAGGCGAAGGTTTCCTCATAGTCAATCCCTTCTTTTTGAGCATACCCCTTAGCCACAAACCTGGCCTTGTATTTTTCACCACTATCGTCTGCAGCGTATTTGATCTTGTAGATCCATCTTGAACCTACCACTTATCTGTCTTGAGGTCTTGGCACCACCTCCCAGACATCGTTTACCATTCTAGAGTTGTATTCCTCTACCATCGCATCTAGCCAAACCTGATGTTGACCTGCCTCCTTGAAATTGGCAAGCTCTCCATCCTGAGCTACTAATACTTGATATCTATCTGGTTGTTTTCGCTCCCTCTTATTGTTTCTTAGCACACCGATGAAGTCCTCAGCATCTCACAGAATCTGACGAAGTTCCCTGCTAGTTCTTCCTTTGCCAGCAGGTGCTTCTGTTCACTCCTCATCCTGAGAATGTTCTTGTCCTGAGGAAGAGTTCTTTACTTCTATTGGTTGAAGAGGCTTAACCAATTGCTCCTCTTTCGACTGCTCCTCGGAAGGCATCTCGTGAGATATTCTGAAAGCCCTATCCTCCATGAACTATACATCTCATCGTACTACTACCTTCCTGCTCCCTAGAAGATAGATTCTGTATGCCTTAGCATTCTCGCTATATCCTACCAGATATCCCTTTTCCGCAGTCTGATCCAGGTTCTTCCTTTTTTCTTCGGGTATGCAGCAATATGCTAGACTCCCAAATATCCTAAAATGACTGACTCAGGTGTCTTCCCTGTGAAAACTTTCTCTGGAGTAATCTTGCACACTGCCCGATGAAGAGTCCTGTTCTGAACATAGACTGTTGTGTTGCACGCTTCTGCCCACAAGAATTTTGGCATATCTTGATCATACATCATGGCCCTAGCTGCTTCTACAATAGTCCTGTTCTTTCTTTCTGCTACCCTATTCTGCTTTGGATTATATGCAGTTGTCCACTCTCTTCTGATGCCCTCCTTAGCACAAAAATTACTGAAGTCCTTATTGACATATTCTCCACTATTATCTGAGCGAACTTTTATTTTCTTCCCAATCATATTCTCCACCAGAGCCTTGAACTCCTTGAATCGACAGAAAACCTCATCCTTGGTTTTCAGAAAATAAATCCAAGTTTTCCTTGAGTGGTCATCAATGAAGGTAAGGAAATACTCGGCACCACTAAGAGCTTTGACAGACATAGGTCTGCAGATATCATAGTGTATCAATCCTAGTACACTCTTGGCCCTGTGTTTGCTCCTAGGAAATGCTGCCTTGGCATACTTTTCTAGAGCACATCCCCTGCATACATCATCTCGTTCCGTACTCAGATCCAGAACTCTTGTTACAGTGCTCTTGAGAATTTTCAGAGCTCCATGGTGCAAGTGACCCATTCTTCTATGCCATAGTTCGTCCAAGTCCTTGTCTCCATGACTGCCTATTAGTGCCATTGGTGATTCTAGTTGCAATCTATATAACCGATTACTTTTGATCCCGATCTGCACTTTCTTTTTCTAGCTCGGGTGTTTGATGTATACCTTCTCCTTGACGAAGTAGACGTCATAGCCCTTGCCTTGTAGTTGTGACAAGGAAAGTAAGTTCATCCCCAATCCTGCTACATGCAGCACATTTGTAGCACAAAACCGTTCTCCCGATTCTGTTTGAAAAACTATGGTACCCTTCCCCATTGGAGTACACTTTGCCTTGTTCCCCATGGTGACTTAAAGTTCATCTTCTCTTCTCAATATTCTGAGAAACACTCCCTGATTCCCGTCATGTGCCACGAAGCTCAACTAACTATATATGATACTTCTGATGACGTGGCGTTAGTCATACATGCCACTTCTTCCAGCCTGAAAGCCAACATAGAGAAATCGAAATCTCTTTCTCTTGTGCAATCTTCTAAAAATCTGTGTGAGTACCCTGACGTGGATGACTCTGCATCTTGGTCTCGACCCATAACTGCTTTTCCCTTTTTCTCTTTGATTACTCGCTCTGATACCATGTGAGAATTCTATCACTGCAGCAACTGATTTAGTTTTCCTACCTATTCCACAATAAGTTATTTATGAAATTACTTCAATAAACATTAAAATAAATATTGTTGCAGATATCACACCGTAATACAGAAACAAACATATGCACAAGCATAAACACATTGACACAAATATTTTGGACAACAGTCGTCGGAAAAACCTAATGTGGGAAAACCGGTGCAACAAGAGAGGATTTTATTATTCAGCAATTCTTCAGTACAACAAGGTGCCAAACTGGCTTACCCACAGAGAGATAATTCTCCAGCAATTCTCCCAATCCCAGCGTCAACCTGGCTCGCCTCTGTGTGGCTCTCAAACCCTTTGCGTCAGCCCTTGCTTCACTGCATTAGCCTTCGACTTCTCTGCGTCACCCACACAAGCCCAGCGAGTGACTACGCAGTCTTCTACTGCCTCTGCGTCTGCCTGAAAGGCCCTACGTCTGCCTCTCCTGCCTCAGCGCTGATCTCCAGTGGCTGATACCACCTCTCTGCTCCATACTTGTTGCCTCTTGACTGCTCACTAGACCACTGGTTCAATTTCTCAGCTAACCCCGCTCCGGAAATTGAACTAACTGGTCTCCCTCAGTGTGTTCTCCAAGTGACCCTCAAGCCTCCTCTTATACTTTTCTCGTTCACAAATCAGCGGCCGAGATTAAGTCCCAAATCAACGGCTAAGATAAGATCTGGCTTGATCCATGACTTTTGGACCATTCTAACACAGTTTTATATTAATTCACATTAATATTTTAACTTTCCTAAGTTTAGACTTAGGGACTTCATTAAAAATATTAATTATTTTAATATCTCCCAAACTGTTTAGAATCTGCCCAAACCCTTTCTAGGTATTGGAAATCTCATGTGCCTTAGCCTCTCCACCAATGTTCATGGCTAGAGCACATCTAATGCTACCACAAATCAACAACGGTCCTAGTTGACCCAGTAGCTAATGAAAGGTATGAGGAGGCAATGGCAAAGGCTAAGTGCATCATCGTTGATGGGGTCAAGGATCATGTGGTACCACATACTGCCGAGAAACAAACGGTAAAGGAGATGTGGGATGCCTTGAAGACATTGTACCAGCATACTTCCGTGCAGAGGAAGATGCCCCTAGAGAATCAGCTAAGAGCATACCAGATGCAGAAGGGAGAGCGGATAGATATCTTCCTCAGTCGCTTGAAGGAGATCCATGACCAACTAACTTCCATAGAGGCCACGCCAGATGAAGAATTGATGGTGGGAACCGCACTGCATGCAGTTTCCAAGGATTGGGAGGTATTTGTCCAGAGCATATTGGGCAAGACAAGTCTTCTATATTGGGAAGAACTGTGGGCGGCTCTTCGTCAAGAAGAGATCAGATCGCTGACCAAGGCAGGGAGTAGCAGCAAAGGGGTCAGAATCAAGAAGGAGGAAGAAGAGGATGCGGCTCTAGCATCTGTAGGGAAGCAGGAGAAGAGGAAGAAGGACCTCTCCAAGGTCAAGTGCTTCAGTTGTGGGGAATTGGGTCACTTTGCGAACCAGTGTCCTAGGAAGAAGGCAAGGGAGAGGCTTCGGACTCGAAAGCAACGCTTGCAAGAGCGGAGAAATAAGTCGAGGAGGAGGACGATTGTGCCATGAGTGCTCATGTGCCACTTGAGAAGAAGTGGGGAGACATCGAGCTGTTGTGAAGAAGACTATAGGCGATGAGGAGCAGGATCCTTGAGGTACCCAACCTCTTGGATTATACCTTGCTACGAGAGCCCCGAAGAGGAGTAGCAGAAATGGCGGATGTAGGTAGAGACAGATGCGGATGAAGCAGCGGAGAGTGCTACAGTGCAGGAGTCCCCAGATAGCGCGAGGCCAACAGGCTGCAATAGTACGAGAGGCACGGGAGTGTTGCACCAGTGTAGGAACCGAGAACTTCCAAACAAGAAGTTGAGAGACTCAATAGGAGTTGAACAGAGGACTTCCGGGAGCGAAGTAGAGAGACTCGGAGGAGTCGAAAGAAGAGCAGCGAGATGGCCATGAATGGGCTCAGATCAGGATAGGCTAGACATAGCATCCAACTTTGTGGTCTGGAAGGCTAGGATCTTGTCCATTCTAGACAGACATCGCCTCGAGGGCTTCGTCACGAGAGTGATAGCTGTCCTAGTTGACCCGATATCTAATGAAAGGTACGAGGAGGCAATGGCAAAGGCTAAGTGCATCATCCTTGATGGGGTCAAGGATCATGTGGTACCACATATTGCCGAGAAGGAAACGACAAAAGAGATGTGGGATGCCCTGAAGACATTGTACCAGTGTACTTCCGTGCAGAGGAAGATGCTCCTGGAGAATCGGCTAAGGGCATACCAGATGCAAAAGGGAGAGAAGACAGATGTCTTCCTCGGTCGGTTGAAGGAGATCCATGACCAGCTAACTTCCATAGGGGCCATGCCAGATGAGGAATTGATGGTCAGAACCGCACTGAACACAGTTTCCGAGGATTGGGAGGTATTTGTCCAGAGCATACTAGACAAGACGAGTCTTCCAAATTGGGAAGAACTATGGGCAGCTCTTTTTCAAGAAGAGATCAGACGACTGACCAAGGCGGGGAGTAGCGGCAAAGGGGTCGAATCAAGAAGGAGGAAGAAGAGGATGCGACTCTAGCATCTGCAAGGAAGCAGGAGAAGAGGAAGAAGAAGGACCTCTCCAAGGTCAAGTGCTTCCATTGTGGGGAACTGGGTCATTTTGCGAACCAGTGTCCTAGGAAGAAGAGCAAGGGAGAGGCTTCAGACTCGAAGGCAGCGCCTGCAAAGGCGAAGAAAGAAGTCGAGGAAGAGGACAACTATGCCATGAGTGATCATGTGCCACTTGAGAAGAAGTGGGAAGACATCAAGTTGTAGTCAGGAAGACTATAGGCGATGAGGGGCAGGATCCTTGCGATACCCAACCTCTTTGATTATACCTTACTATGAGAGCCCCGAAGAAGAGTAGCCGGATTGGCGAATGTAGGTAGAGATAGATGCAGATGAAGCAGAGGAGAGTGCTACTGCGTAGGAGTCCCCAGACAGTGCAAGGCTAGCAGGCTGCAATAGTGCAAGAGGCACGAGTGTTGCACTAGTGCAGGATGGCACAGAGAGGTGTGCAACGGTGCGAGATGCAGGGAGTTGTTGCAACAACGCAAAGGTCAGTAGAGGGAGCACTTGTTAGTGGCAAAGGGAGCTTCAACATCGGGAGTGTTTCTAGCCTAACAGGGATGTCAGAAGTTGGGTGGATCAGTTACTTCCTTCTCAGTAATTGAGTTGCAGTGTAGTAGCACGACGCAACATGATGAGAGGGGATGCAATGCAAATACAATGTTGGGAGGATGGACCAGCAACAGCACGGATGCAGAGGGAGCTGTCGTACGGATGCAGCGATGGAAGTGGCAGGGCCTCAGGAAGTAGGACAGGATGCAGCAATGTAGAGGATGTTGGGCGGGGAGGCCTAGCATCAGCACAGGGACCGATGCCAGATAATCAGGCTGATGCTCAGTGTGGAGTATTACTAAAGCACAGTCCTCACTAAGAGGGAGCGTTGATTTGTGGTAGCATCGGATGTGCTCTAGCCATGAAAATTGGTGGAGAGGCTAAAGCACATGATATCTCCAAGAACCATAAATGGTTTGGGAAGATTCTAACCGATTTGGGAGATATTAGGATAATTAATATTTTTGATGGAGTTCTCAAGTCTAAACTTAGGAAAAATAAAACATTAATGGGTATTAATATAAAACTGGGTTAGAAGGTTCCAAAAGTCATGGATCAAGCCAAATCTAATCTTAGTCGTTGATTAGAGATTTAACCTCGATCGTTAAAGGATCAACGAGAAACGTATAAGAGGAGGCTTGAGGGTCAGTTGGAAAATACACGAGAGTGATCAGTCATTCATTTTGCTAGAGCAGAGTTGCTAAGCAAAAGTGAATTAGTGATCATCAGCAAGGGGCAATGAGTACGAGGCAGAGAGGTAGGGACAATACTGGGAGACCAGTACAGAAGTAGAGAGAGCCAGAGCAACAGTCAATCTAGGCCACGCAGAGCCCAGCAGAGGCAGTGCAGAGCCCAAAGAGACTGCGTCATCCCCGCAGAGGGCAGAGGGAGTGACATAGAGGCTCCAAAAGGCTGCACAGTGCCTTAGAGGAATGACAAAGAGAGTCCAGGGGCTGACGCAGGTCAACATGAGGTTGACGCAGAGGCCAGAAGGGCCAGCTCTAAGCTTCAGTTGTGCCGAAGAGGGTTTCGTGGGACAGGTTTTCTGAATACCTATTCCCGGATATAAAGGTATTGTTGTTGTGTATTTTTCTTTGTCGGGTGAGCTGGTTTAGGCACCCAGTTGTACTCTAATAAAGTACATAATAGTAAAACCCTTTGAATAGTTGCACCAGTTTTCCTGCATTGGGTTTTTCCAGGGACATTGGTCCAAAAATAACGGTGTCACTTGTGTGCTTGTTTTCTTTCAATTGATGTTGATACTGTACTTGTGTTTATTTTCAATATTTACATGGTAAATAACTTGTTAAGTAATTAAACAAGTAGAAAGAAATAAACCAGATAATACAGGAAGAATTTCTAACGGGTTAAACTTGGAAATTCCACGAAGAAATTGACAAGATTCTACATTGTTTCGCATTTATGAAAGATAGGCTCTAGAGAAATGTCAGGATGGATCAGGTCGTTATATACCTTAGCTGGCTCCAGTCAGTTAGCCACAAGATCTTCATCATGTAGAAGCGCCTTGCTGCAAAAAATGTTATCTATGAGAAATGGCAATGGGGGAGGATCTGGTCTTGGAAGCTCGGGGTCTAGCCATGGCTTGGGGCATGTAAGAGTTGAGAGCCTGGTGGAGGCCTATTGCAAGCAAGTGGTTAAGGAAATTGTCAAAGAATTGAACGAAAACACGGCAGTCATTTATGCCCAATTATCTGGGTTGGGTAAAGACTGCGAACTAATGCAGAAAACCATGGAGGGTCTACGCATGGATGTTTTTAGTGTCCAACAGAAGGTTGATAATATTGAAATCAAGGTGGAGACAACCATGGTTGGAGTTTTAAAGGAAGTGTTCGGGGTTGGAAAGTCATCGGCCATCAATGCTAATAATGTAGATGAGGTTGCCACAAGGGCTCTGGAAGAAGACGAGGATGTTGTTACTATTGCTGTGAGGGTTCAGGAAGAAGAAGAGATTGAAATGAGGAACTGAACAAGCCTATGGGCGAGCCTGCGGGTGATGATGTCGAGACTGGCAGTAGCTGATTGTATTTGTTTTAATCTCCATTTATGCAATATCATTGTATAGAATATGCAGGAATTATTTGGAGAATATATAGCTATAGTTTTCCCAATAGAATATATGTAAATAATACGGGTAACAAGAAGGTCCATACTCAATGTAAGGAGAGGGAAGATGCAGATAGAACAAGTCTGAATTTTGTAAGGGACCTAGCCCATTTCTAGTCATTATCATGAAATGTTATCCGTTCCTTTAAGGAATAAAAATAACCATGAGACGCTACTCCATGCATTAGATATTAGCAAAAATCAGAAATTTGTCATAATAGAGCACTTACAATATAGTGAAGAGTATATCCATCCATAACAATGCCATATAGAAGCTCCAAAAATGAGACAAAATTATCCACACATCAAAATGCATCCATAATCACCAAAAATCCTCCACAAATTACGAGTCTGAATTTACCAATGAGGCCGAAAATCCAAGAGTTATGGATTGAAATGAGAGAGTCTCTCCACTATATACATGACCAAGGAGATTGAATAACAAGTGAACAAGCCCCTCTAACATAACTAAATGCTAAGTAACCAACCCATGGTTACATGCCAACCATGATCACTTTTAATTTTTTTAATTTATCTCTCTCTAGCCCACGCAAGGCTAACGTCATGCATGCATTGTGGCCTAGAGAGGTAGTGTTGAGGCCTCTTGTGATAGAAATGTGGTAAAGGCCATTAAAAATCATGATGAAGAGGGTGATGCCCTCATTATGCTGCAAAACATCTTCGAGACCCCTATTTTAGGTTTGGGGCTCCAAAATGGGTCTCATGGGTCTCCAAGTGGCTCAAAACCAAGTTGATGCTCCATCAATGAGGGCTCAAAATGACACATGCCCTCCCATGTCTCCCTAGGAAAGACACAACCTCCTTTAGGCCTTAGAACGACATCCAAGTGTCAGGTGCAATGTGTAGTCGGTTGGGGCATCCTGGTCCAAGTGCATCATCATCTCAAATAATTGGGGCAACGAACAAGCAAATAATGGTGTTGAAGAAGCCCGTGGTTTGGCAATCACTGCTCTACATGAATGGAGGCCCATGGCTCTCAACGCTCACCCTACAAATGCCATCATGATCCTCTGAAGGGCTTGGATCCCGTATAGGGAGGCCAAGTCCAAAAAGAAAACCCACTCACAATCTTATATATGATTCAATGTGTCTTCCCATCTTGAAATACAATGATTCACTAGCGCAATTGAGTGAATAAACTTGTCAATCAAGGGCAGAAGTAAGACTTCATAGTGGGTTTCCCTTCCAAATTTTGGCCTTTGAACATGTAATAGTGTTACCTTCCTGAGTAGGAGTGGTTAATGAAGGACCCTATTAGGTGGTTTCAACCTCTAAGGGAATGACATGTCCAAGGTACATCCTTCAAATGGAATGTGTCATGTGAAATAATGATGGAACGGAGTGGGGACAAAGGGAAGGCTCGAAGCCACATGCCATGGTACAAGGGTAGCTATGATAAGGAGAGCCCACACCTTGGGTATATGAATGTATGGAGGGAGTATACGTGGATGCATGAGTTATCCCAACCTTCGTTTTTCCACCCTTCTTCATTTTTCTTTTGGCTTTTATTGATTTTAGTTTATTTTCCTACTCGAGGCACCAAGGGATGAGAGCATATTGCGTATGATATAGCAATGATTACCCCCTTAAGGGGGGGCAATTCATCACCCACCAGGGGTTGGGACATGCCTAGGTTCCTTAATGATGCAAGGGGCAGTCATAGGGGCCCAGGAACCAAGGTGATGGCCATAATGATAAAAGGTAGAGTTCATGTTTGGCTTTTTCTCATGCGCTAAATGTTATTGTCCTGGCCATCTTTTGCATTTTGTGGTATTATTTCCTTTTGTATATGGCCATATTATGCTTTTACATTTTTTTAGCTGCATCAACCTCTGGGGCATCATTCTAGGCTTGACCCAAGGTGTCGACAAAGGGAAGGGCATGCTAACACTTGTGGAGACCTAGACAGGGAGATGTGAAAAGGGCTTGTAATGAGCGGAGTGGAGTGAGACATATGATATCGGGAGGTGAGACCACGTAACCAAGATCAGGGTTTCCCATGTAGTGTCATTCCTAAAGTTAACAACCAATAAAGGAGATCCCACGGGACTAGGATTCAGGATTAACCCCTCAGTTGAGGTAAGGGAACAAGAGTACAATCAAAACCATTCCTCCTTCCAAGTCACCCAGTAATCCATGCCCAAGAAAAGCAAGCATAAACACCCAATTACATAATGAAAAATCATAGCTTCAGGATTGGATGGCCCACCTGCCCAAGAAAAGCAAGCATAAACACCAAATTACATGAATGACAAATCATAGCTTCAGGATTGGATGGCCCACCTTCAAACATATGATCATGATAGATGAGCGAGGGCATACAATGGCTAGCCCAGGCGGCAAAGACAAAATAGCACATCAAAGCTATCAGGTGGTTGTCAGGGGCTGCTGCTGCCGGCTGAAGGAAGATGCATCGGAAAGAAGACTTTCCAAAGGGGTACCCCACCTTTGGTGGGCTACACTACCAAAAACGAATCTGTGCATAATGACCCTTGCCGAAAGAGGGGTAACAGCGTCAAAATAACAACATTTACAAATCAGTTTTGCCTGGGTCATTGTGGCTCATACAAACTGAATATTTTGCCGCTAAACAAATTAAATTACAAATTTCTGAACTCTCAGACACAATCTGGCCAAAGTTGGTATCTATGTTTTGTTTGATATGCACAACTTAATAATAAAACACCATAATATGATTTGGTAAAACCAAAATCAACCAGCTCTTTTACACTCACTAGTATTACCAGTATTCTTTGCCTAAAATTTAATGAATTTAGAATGTTGGTGTCCTTGAGAGACTCTTGACAGTTAAATGGAGTAAACATGGAAACATAGAGTTAAAAAATTATATAAGTGGTCTTTAACACAAATAAAAACACTTGTACCTTTCTTAAGTTTGGGAACATAGTTGCAGGAATCGCCCCCTCCCCCCCCCCGATCCTAAGCCCAAAGCGTGACTCGAAGCGAAGCGTCCCGGAATCGATAGGCGAAGCGCGCTTCCAAAAATTAGGTGGCGCGATTCCGTCATTTTTAGGCGATTCCTGCCATTTGAGGAGGCGTTGCCCCGGAAGCGCGATTTCGGAGGCGCTTCGGGCATGGGGTGGCGCCACGCAACCTGCCCGGAAGCGCACGCCACCCAGGCGCAACCCGCGGGGCAGCGATTTAACTTTATTTTTTTTTTATTTTTTTTTTAAATTAACCTAACTAAACATGAGGGGGTGGGTTAGGGTGAGTTTAGGGTGAGTTTA
>APFE031376201.1:167246-179040 GCA_000404065.3 Pinus taeda
GAGAACTCCAAGACAACATCGCGGTTTCACACTCCTCGCAGGAGTTGCGGGGCTTCAAATAGGGATATAAGCAACAATTTCGTCCACCGGAGAGCAATCAACTTTGGGTGTCGGCTTCAAATTTATCTGCACATAAGAGTCTACTTCAACTGTCTACATATAATTGATTAAATCCTGACAAATTTCGTCTCACAATGACTGAACAATTTTCATCTCAGAATGACTTTATGTATGAATGCATGTTTCAATCTTTGCAACCGCTGCCTGAAGGATTCTCACCACCGTTGATTCACAACCAGCACAGACTTGAGCACAATACCATTCATGACATTCAGCGGTTATATAACCAAGGTATCAGGGAATTCTGTCAGTTGCCTGCAGCAGAAGGGATTCCCGGAAGTGGCTCTTCACTTTGTCAAAGATGAGAAGACACGTTTCAACTTAGCAGTGGAGAGTGGAAATATTGAAATTGCTGTTGCTTCAGAGAATCAAATAATTTTGAAAGACTTTCATTTTTGTATCTTATTACAGGCAATATGGATAAGTTGTCAAAGATGCTGAGGCAAAGAGAGGACTTGGAGGATCTGCTGTCCTTGTTGCTCGCAATCGATTTGCCGTCCTTAACAAGATTCATAACCAAGTGATGATAAAAAATCTCAAAAATGAGGTGACTAAGAAGTGTAGTCTTCCAGCAACTGTAGATGCAATCTTTTATGCAGGAACGGGAAACCTTCTTTGTAGGTCAGAAGATAGAATACTCCTCTTTGATCCGCAACAGAGGATTGTTCTTGGGGACCTCCATACTCCATTTGTGAAATACATTGTCTGGTTAAATGATATGGAAAATGTAGCCTTGCTGAGCAAACATGCTATCATCATTGCAAGCAAGAAACTCGTACACAGGTGCACTCTACATGAGACTATTCGTGTTAAGGGTGGTGCTTGGGATGACAATGGTGTTTTTATTTATACAACCTTGAATCACATTAAGTATTGCCTTCCCCATGGAGATAGTGGCACGCGGAAATGCTAAGCTTCCTGCTATGGAGATGACCAAGTGGTTTGACACTAACTACCACTACATCGTTCTAGAGCTTGGACCAGAAATTAAATTCAAGTACGCTTCACACAAAGCTATGCATGAATACAAAGAGGCTAAAGAGATTGGTATTGAGACGGTACCTGTCATCGTAGGTCCTGTGTCATACTTGTTGTTATCAAAGCCTGCAAAAGGTGTTCCTAAAACATTCAACCTTCTTTCTTTGCTTGATTCAATTCTTCCAGTCTACAAAGAGGTCTTTTCCTCAGACAGTAGAACTTCGCAGAGTTCTCTGTGAATACAAATCAAACAAGATTTCAAAAGCAGATTACATTCAGTCCATTCAGCAGGAAATTGCAAAAGTGGTTAAACTGCAGGAAGATATGGATATCAATGTTCTAGTGCATGGTGAACCTGAGAGAAACGACATGGTAGAATATTTTGGGGAACAGCTTCAGGGATTTGCATTCACAGTTAATGGCTGGGTACAGTCTTATGGTTCTCGTTGCGTGAAGCCACCGATTATTTATGGAGATGTCAGCCGCCCAAAACCAATGACTGTGTTTTGGTCAAAGTATGCCCAGAGTTTGACTGGTCACACAAGGGAGAGCGCCCCAACCGTTTCAAAATCGAACCATAACGCAAACCTGGAGTAAAATAACGTAACTGAGATATACCAGACCAGCGTTCAATCCTTCACAATCTTCACGCAGAGATTTGGTACACGTGGGTTATGGATGGCAGGATGTCAGGCCATCATTCAACGTTTCAATAGTGGGTTTGCAGCAGAGGAAGCGCTGGAAAGGAAGCGTGTTATGGACAGAGACGAGTTTGCAGAGAATATGAAACGGTTTTGAATTGTATTCAACTGAACAGGGCGCAAGAATTATAAATAGAATATGTCAGGGCAGCGCAGGTGTGGCAGAACGCAGGTATGGCGGACAGAGTTAATGGAGTATTACAGGTAATGAAGACTAGGCCAGCACTATTCAAGGCAACTCAGATCAGTTGCTCAGGGAAAACAGTCCACACATCATGGCTTTGATACCATGTTAAACAGAAATGGTGAATAAGAGAGAAATATGAAAGATAAGCTTGCATTGCATTTTTATTAACAATAGATGTACATTTATAGTACAATATGGTGACCGTTGGGATTCACATCCCAAGGTCCCTTGGACTACTTAGTCTGTTTAGCTTCCATACTAACCCATTTAGGATTAGGTGTCCAACAAAGGAAAAATAATTAATTGAGTAAAAAGGGGCCAAAAGTGACTTAAGTAAAATAAAATAAAATAAAAAGGGGTCACTTAAGATAAATTCAATGGGGGAGCTTATAGAATATTAATAAAATAATATGCTTCTAGAGGCTTCAAGATCTATCCATTAGATCAATAAAAAGAGGAGCAGAAGATCATTTGGGACATCTTGGATTTGAGTATTGTTCTTGTGGAGAGGTTTGAGAACATGGTTCTCTACTTCAGCAGTAGCCCCAAGATGGAAACTGTCACGCCCCCAATCTTTTTTTCTTAATCGGGCGGGTGCGGCACCACCGTGCACTCTCTTTTTCCCAAGATTCGTGCACATGGACTACGCCTTTCACATAAACACACTTAGTTTATTTTTATTAACCAAGTAAAAGCTTTAATCTTTACACTTAACACATTCATTAACCGATGTGCAATTAAACCGAAAACATGACAATTGCACACAAGTGTAAAGGGAGGGGAAACTCCCGGTAAAGTCTGCCCACAATATATTATATCATGTTCTTCATTAATACGATGCAAGTGTGCCTGGCGTAAACGCAAGGCCAACACTTAGAAATATTTACAACGTAGGCGTAGAATAGCCTTCCAACTCATATGCTAGCTTCTTACGGTAGGAGGGCACTCAACCGATGCGCAAGACCTCCTCCTTTAAACCCTGCATAAAACTGTTCCACAAAGCCTGCTCGTACACGGCCTCTTTGCCAACTTCCAACCGAACCAACCTGCGCACTTCCCCTTAGCCTTTATGCGCATAAGGCATGCGCATTTATTCCACCAAAGAATGCGCACTTCTGTTCTTATGCGAAGTCCTTGAGCGAACACCGCTTTATGATCCAAATGAGCTCAAGGCTCATTGTATATATACCCAAGCTGCGTGAGTTTTGGGAGGGGCGTCCAGCCTTAAGGCCGACCCCCGTATCCCTCGTTCAACGCCCTAAATGCCATTAACACGCGTCGGCTTCATTTCCTTTTGGCAATGCATATAAGCCCGCGAGCCCCAACACTTAGTTCACACAAGTGTTGCTCGCCCATGTCGCATTGTCACACTTCTTCGTTGCACTATGTCGCATAAGTGTCCCGGCCGTCTGCTGTTGTTGCCGCTGTCCGTCGCATGGTTGGGTCGCCCGCCCACCGTGCATTGGTCGCCTGCTCATCGTGCACGGGTCGTTCGCCCGAGCGCCCATCCAATGTTCTGTCTTGTTTAAATCGTGCCCGCGCCCGTGCCGTCCATCGCATATGCCTGTCGCTCGGCCCGCCCATCGCATATGTCTGTCGTTCAGTCCACCCATCGCATATGTCTGTCGCTCGGCCCGCCCATCGCATATGTCTGTCGCTCGCCGCCAACATACCCACGATAATCCTCAACCAGAGGGCGCCCGCCCGTGCACGCCCGCACGGCGGTCTACCGCCAAACTGTAATGTGTATGCAACCTTGTGTCGTCGGGCGGGTGGGCGCCCGTGCACGACCCACCGCCAACGCACCCACAATATGTTTCCAACCGGAGGACGTCCGCTCGTGCACGCCCGCACGACGGTCCACCGAACTCCACCGCAATAATACGAAGTGTAACCCCATGTCGTTGGGCAGGTGGGCGCCCTGCGCACGACCCACGACCCACGACCCACACACAACCGGTTACCAACGTGCGCACTATCCCAGCGTTTGGGCGGGCGGGTATACCCTGCACGACCCGCGCCCGACTCGAACCCGGTCACCAATGTCAACCTGTTATGGCGCCCGAACTCCAACTCGGTCACCAATGCCAACCTGTTATGTCGCCCAAACTCCAACTCGGCCTTCGCCCGGCCTCTACCCGACTCGGCGGCTTACCCACTGCGGTTACCGTGTCTAGTTCGTCGGGTGAATATGCCTGCCCATCGTGCACGGGCGCCTGCCCATTGTGCGAGGGCACACGCCCACCGTCGTGCACGGCTGCCCGATTTGCCAGGGTGTTACATTCTCCCCCACCCGAAAACGTTGTCGTCCCAACAACACACCATCCCGGTAGCTCTCTACCAAGACCGTCATCAACCATGATGTAGACTCCTCCATATGAGGCAAACATCTATGCAACATATATAAGGCTCTATCTCCATTAGGTCATCAGCCCCATGTGCAAACTGCCCATGTGTATCATCAAGTGCTACACATCCCGGTCATGTGTCAACACTCACCTTCATGATCCCATGCTCAGGTCCATCGAAACCCCATCTTTCTGCCGCATGTCAAGATCATCAAACCTGCTCAAACAAGTTGAGGGCTCACTGCCTTGAGCAGCCAACAATGAGCCCCAACTTCTATGTCTTCTAAGAAGAAAGAAGGGCCAGGAAGTTTCCTCCCTGGCTCTCATCCACCCATGTGTCAGATTGATGTTGTGTCTTCAAATATTTATGCACCGCTTCAATCTCTTCACAGGTACACCCAAGCTCTTCTAGCTTGTCCTTTGTTAATTGAAAGTCATATATACCCATAGCATATCTGCAAAAGTCTACTATCCCTGCCGGGTCTCTCCCTTCATAACCTTCATCAGCCATTGCTTCTGAAGTGGCACCCGGCCCTGCTTCATCTGCAATTTCTTGTGAAGACCATTGGTAGAAGATGTTCCCAACAAGTGTCTCCATGTTCGTGAGGCCCTTTCCTCATTTCTTTCGTTCTTCTTCCCTGCTTTTGTAATGAAATCAACGAGCTTCTGCTCCTTCGCTGTTTGGACCACACTCCCAAGCCCTCTTTGTTCCACATCCTCATGCTTCACCTTTGGGTCTTTGGGATACAAAGTCATAGAAGCCATCCTTGGTCTATATCCCAAGCAACTCCTTCTGTTCATTGGTATCATCATGTTCTTCCCCTCAGCTGTGATCAAGAGGAGGTCCCGGGTCATCATTGGTATGGCTTGTGCAAGTCTCATAAAGTCCAACCCCAACACCATAGAATGATCATCCATATCCACAACTCTCAAATCCAGCTTCCCGAACCATAATCCTACCCTTATCTGAGTATTTTCCAATATACCATCAACAGCTCTAATGGAAGAGTTAAATACTTTGAAAGCACTACATTCCCTCTCCATTTTTGCTTTCTTCCCTAAAGACCTTGCTACCTTCCTGCTCACGAAGCTATGAGTAGCCCCCGTATCAACCAAAGCTGCAAATCTTTTGCCTTTCACGGTTACCTACACAAAACTCAACTTCAAGGAACCATCTTCCTTTATTGGCTTCGTCTTGCGTCTTATCTCAGCAACCTGCTTCAAGAATTCGACCTCAGAAGCGTCAATAGGCTTATGTTCCTTCTTGACATTCCTCTTGAGATATCTTACTTCCTTGTCTGGTTCTTCTGGGGAACTCAGCCCTAGTCCGACTTGATTTGTTTCAAGCTTTCCTTCTACCGCTTCTGCTCAAATGTACCAACCAAGTGCTCATTGACCAAGTCCATGGAACTAAACTTCCGGATGTCCCTTGGATGTTCACGGTAGTGAGTTTCCAACCTGTCAATGTAGTCGAGCTCTTCTTGTTCAATCACGACCACTTTCTTACCAAGAAGCCTCTTCTTTATCTCTTCCTCAATTTGCTTGACTTCGATCTCCATTCTAGCACTTTCTTTCCTCAACCGGTCTCTTTCATCAAAGAGCTCCTGAAGACCAAGTCTACTTTGTTGGATCTCCTCATCAAACTCATTGAGTTCAATGCTTGTCGTACTTTCGCATTGGCTCCTGAGTTCTTCAAGTTCTCTCCTTAGTTCCGAACAGCTTTCCCGAATCTTCATATTCTCAGCTTGCATCGCAACCCAACTAGAACTCCATCGACCCATTTGTTCCAATACTTCATACCGGAGGGCCTTGACTGCACTATGGTCACCTTCGTCCACCATTACGGCTTTGTCGACCTTCTCCATATTCATGCGGTTATCTACTTTAGAGCGAGCAGATTCAACTTCAATTTCAACCAGGATAACCTTATCCAAGTTTCTACGAGCACCCCTGCTCACTAGATCTAGACCGAGCTTTGATATGCTTCAACACCTGAACCTTGTTCAAGTCTCCACGAGCAACCCTGCTCTGATACCACCTGTCACGCCCCCAATCTTTTTTTCTTAATCGGGCGGGTGCGGCACCACCATGCACTCTCTTTTTCCCAAGATTTGTGCACATGGACTACGCCTTTCACATAAACACACTTAGTTTATTTTTATTAACCAAGTAAAAGCTTTAATCTTTACACTTAACACATTCATTAACCGATATGCAATTAAACCGAAAACATGACAATTGCACACAAGTGTAAAGGGAGGGGAAACTCCCGGTAAAGTCTGCCCACAATATATTATATCAGGTTCTTCAATAATACAATGCAAGTGTGCCTGGCGTAAACCCAAGGCCAACACTTAGAAATATTTACAACGTAGGCGTAGAACAGCCTTCCAACTCATATGCTAGCTTCTTACGGTAGGAGGGCGCTCAACCGATGCGCAAGACCTCCTCCTTTAAACCCTGCATAAAACTGTTCCACAAAGCCTGCTCGTACACGGCCTCTTTGCCAACTTCCAACCGAACCAACCTGCGCACTTCCCCTTAGCCTTTATGCGCATAAGGCATGCGCATTTATTCCACCAAAGAATGCGCACTTCTGTTCTTATGCGAAGTCCTTGAGCGAAGACCGCTTTATGATCCAAATGAGCTCAAGGCTCATTGTATATATACCCAAGCTGCGTGAGTTTTGGGAGGGGCGTCCAGCCTTAAGGCCGACCCCCGTATCCCTCATTCAACGCCCCAAATGCCATTAACACGCATCGGCTTCATTTCCTTTTGGCAATGCGTATAAGCCCGCGAGCCCCAACACTTAGTTCACACAAGTGTTGCTCGCCCATGTCGCATTGTCACACTTCTTCGTCGCACTATGTCGCATAAGTGTCCCGGCCGTCCACTGTTGCTGCCGTTGTCCGTCGCATGGTTGGGTCGCCCACCCGGGTCGCCCGCCCACCGTGCACTGGTTGCCCGCTCGTCGTGCACAGGTCGTTCGCCCGGGCGCCCATCCACTGTTCCGTCTTGTTTAAATCGTGCCCGCGCCCGTGCCGTCCATCGCATATGCCTGTCGCTCGGCCCGCCCATCGCATATGTCTGTCGTTCAGTCCGCCCATCACATATGTCTGTCGCTCGGCCCGCCCATCGCATATGTCTGTCGCTCGCCGCCAACATACCCACGATAATCCTCAACCAGAGGGCGCTCGCCCGTGCACGCCCGCACGGCGGTCTACCGCCAAACTGTAATGTGTATGCAACCTTGTGTCGTCGGGCGGGTGGGCGCCCGTGCACGACCCACCGCCAACACATCCACAATATGTTTCCAACCAGAGGGCGTCCGCCCGTGCATGCCCGCACAACGGTCCACCGAACTCCACCGCAATAATACGAAGTGTAACCCCGTGTCGTTGGGCGGGTGGGCGCCCTGCGCACGACCCACGACCCACACACAACCGGTTACCAACGTGCGCACTGTCCTGGCGTTTGGGTGGGCGGGTATACCTTGCACGACCCGCGCCCGACTCCAACCCGGTCACCAATGTCAACCTGTTATGCCGCCCGAACTCCAACTCAGTCACCAATGCCAACCTGTTATGTCGCCCAAACTCCAACTCAGCCTTCGCCCGGCCTCTACCCGACTCGGCGGCTTACCCACTGCGGTTACCGTGTCTAGTTCGTCGGGTGAACATGCCTGCCCATCGTGCATGGGCGCCTGCCCGTTGTGCGAGGGCGCCCGCCCACCGTCGTGCATGCCTGCCCGATTTGCCAAGGCGTTACAGAAACCCTCGGATGATTCAGTGCGATTGGGTGAGAACCCATCTCCCCTTGGTGAATTCATCTAGAATTCACAGGAGCTCTTATTGTTTGCAGTTTCATTTTGAGAGGCCAGATCCAGTGTTGTAGCAGACACATTTTGAGATCGGATCTAGTTTGCAGTAGTTGTTTGAGTTTCTCAGCCATTCCAGCTATTTCACATTGTTATGTACTCCTATTTCTGGTTAATATGAGATTTCCTTCTGCTCATTGTCATTATTTGCATGTTCTTTGTTGTTAAATTTTACATGGCAATTTTTTGTTTATGAGTAAAAAATTTATGTGAAGGGTTTGTTCCAAACTTATTTCATTTGGACATTACAGTGGTATCAACGTCTTAATCTTGGCTCAGCCTGAGGGTTTTATGCAGATCGAGTTATCTGTTTGGAGTCAAATTCCGAGAAGGTCAAATCTACGCTCAACTGGCCAAAATATTGTTGTTGATTTTTTTTATGTAGATCGAATTCATTTATAACTATAGCTTGTGGGCCAACTCTTGGTGGGGCATCTCTGTCAGCCACCTGATTTGCGGTAACAAGACATTCTGAAGCCATTGGGATTGCAGTCATTGAAAGGGTGAATATTACAGTCGGAATTGTTGGGGCCAAATACATGGTCTCAAGGCCTTGGTCGAATGATTAATTTCTACAGAAGTCACATCTCTCAATTCTGAAGTGTATCACCATTCTCGTAGAGCGCAAAGTCTAGGCATAAGTTTGTGACGTGGGGCGAGTTGAATCACCTTGTTCGACAGAACTACTCAAAAAACGTGAATTTAGTACCAACTGTAATTATATTCCATAGTGTGATTGTGTGGAGGTTCAACTGTCAACCGCCAGGCCAAATCACCGACATTTGATTGCCCAATCAATGGAACCAAGCTAGATTAGGCCTTGAAGCTGGAAGGTTGCAACGGCTTTTTCTGCCACAAGCATGATATATCTCGTTTGTCAAGCTCCCAAGAGATGGGATAGTCACAACCAAGTTCATTGCGGAGATTATTACAAGTGATTTGGGCGTAAATTTCTGAATCAATCGCCAGATCATGAGTTGATTCTCATTGATTGTGGTTCGAGCCAATGCCAACTTATGGTAGCTGTTTTTTTATGTTCCAGGCCACATTCCAGTATCCTTTGTCGAATCATCTCAAATCCGACCCTTGTGACTGCAATCAAAGTCGTTGTGGTAAACGGGCAATGATCTTTCCAATCATATCGGATTCCATTTGCAGGTAGACACGTTAGAGATTTGAAGTCGACGAAGAATTTCAGAGGGCCGAGGAATTCCGCAGCAACCACAGGGAAGGAATTTTATTTAAGTCAAATCAAGGATTAAAGTTTAAAGGGTTGATTTCTCATTCTATTTGGAGCCACTCAACCAAGCGGACAGGTTCACCCAAGGTCGAGTTGCGGGAGCTGTAATTGACATACCCTTGTGGTGCAAATTCATGCGTAGGGACAAATCTCGCCGTCAAATTTCGCCATCAAATTCCGCTGCAACTCGTTGCTGCTTCTGAAGGTCGAGCTCGAATTCTTAAACGGAGCCGTCCTAATTTGGTTGAATGAGCCGACTATGTCAGGGGGTCGTATCCAAAGTCTTGTTGAGGCGGAAGTCAAGGCAAATAAATACCAGAGGACCGTATACAGAGATAACAGAACTGTTTCTCAGAAGACCACGATTAAATTTGTGGAGACACCAAACCCAAGGGAAGCCGGGAGTGGCTTATAGGAACAATGAGTTATTATAGAAGTCACTTGTTCGTTCATGCTCCAGAAATTATAATTTCTTCTTAAGTCGCACCCATAGCAATTCATGTTGCAGATATTGTGTTCTGAGTGTGAAGTGATTTCTGGTCACCATAAGGGTCGTCGATTATTTTGGCATGCTAGGACAAGTTTACAATTGTGTGTGGGCCGCATTTTCTTACTATGCGTTTGTTGGCCAGCAAAAGCAACATATTTTTGAATATTAATCTCATCATTCCAGAGTTGTACAGGGTTGAAAGGGGGTTGTGCGTTGTTGCCATAAAGACAAAGTGTTGATGCCTGTTTTTGCTGAAGAATATGTTGTGATCTGAACTCATTCGAGCGACTGTTCAGCCTCTATATTTGTTCCAGACTACATTTCCTTGCTGATAGTTGCCTTGCGGGAGTGCCCACCAGTCAATATCCTCAGAGGAGACAAGTTGTGGCAGGGAGGAGCTAATTCTTTGATATGTGAACACAAATATTGCCCTCTAAAAAATTCTGTTATGCAAGCCGCCATCTACAGGATCATTCCAGGTTCTATCCATCTTGTGTTCACTATTTATATGTTGGTAAATTGATTCAGAAATCTATCAATCTTCAGTTCTAGTACCGTTATTTTTATATCAGCATTGGAAAAGTATATGTATGCACCCTTCTGAGCATATAATAATTGAGTTGTGAATGAATTGAAGTGTCTCTTCGTGTGGAATGTTTATCACTGGGTTGGCAAGTCAAATTTATACCTACAGCAATAAGAAACAAACTGTTCTTATTACCCATATTGTCTGGACCAAGGCAACACATAAACAGGATTGAGTTTGCACCTTCAAGACAAGTCTCTGGTTCTGGGACAAGTACCAAAGTCAGTGTGTGGGCCTTGTTTATATCCCAATCTGGCTGCATTAGTAACAATCATTAACCAGTTGGAAGGAAAGGTGAAAGCTGAAACCTCTGCTACGGAGCTTGTGTATTGGCTGGTATAATCCTTGTTCGTGATGGATTCAATACTAGACAGAATGATGGCGTTTGGAAAGTGTTGAACTATATTCGAGTCCCTGTATATGTGTCTATTCAAGCTGAGAACATGTGATTTATTGTTGAAGCTTCCTTGTCAAGGCTGAGTTTGTATTAGGAACTGTCACAGTGTCATTTTGGGGTTGCATGGTCCATCAAAAGAGTGTGCCCAGGTTCCTCTTGTTCTTAATTACTGTTGGACATATGTATGTGATGAAGGGTGATTGGAAAGAATTTTGGAGATAGCATATATTTCCAACTTGTGATTTGAATGACCCCTTTGCAATTAAGAACCTCACAAACTCAGTAAACTCAGTGCCATGTGGTTGATGTATCTGCATCAAGCCATTTGAAAATCTGCAAATTTATTGGCTCATGGAGGAGTCACTAAGGCAACTCGTAGTCCTTAGCGCTTGTTGACCCTGCCACCCGCACCTACCTACGAGTCAGTGAGAAAAGCCTTCAACCCCACAAGGTGTGGTTGGTGGCAGGGAACTCAGAGAAGGGGCTGTCACACTAATCCCAACTCTCTCCATGTAAGCTATCTCCTAGGTTAGCTAAGGGGGGTGGTCCCTAATGAAAAGTTAAGCTATAAACAAGGTTGCGAATTTCTAGGAGAACTGTTTGAGTTAAATAGATTATTTGTCTAAGATCTATAAGCAAAACCTGATATGAGCAATAGTCATTAACACATGAGATAAGCATGAAACACATAAACGACCAGTGCCTTCAAAGCGTTGCTCTTTCAGAAATGAAAATTTTTTTTATTTGTATTTTTTGTTTATATTCAGAATGAAATCAAATGCTTTCAAATGAAAGAAGAAAATTTGTGATAACTTTTCAAGATAGAAACTAAGCAAAGGGCTCAGGAAACCCCCTCATAAATAAATCTTT
>APFE031376210.1:0-76110 GCA_000404065.3 Pinus taeda
TAGCGTGTAATCCACTAGATCTCTGTACGGGTCGAGAGGCATCTTGAGCTTCAAGTTTTGACATGTTATGAGTGTATACGAAAGTTCAAAGCTAAGATAGAGAAGTTTGTTTAATTGAAAAAACCAAACCTAGCTTAAACACTAATCGAACCATTTTTCTCTCTACAACTAATAGCACATATCGAAATATATATAGATTCGTAGATTTGATTAATTTCCCATTTATTAAAATAATGGTCCAAAAACACACTAAAAAATCAAAAAGTGTTGTAAACTAGTCAAGGCCATTTCTAACCATAAATGGAAATTTAAAATAACCAAAGTTAATTGGTAAATTTAAAATAAATGAAAACTCAAGCTAAGTTATTACCACTTACCATTTTTAACGTTAAAGGATATGAATTCGATCATAAGAATAGTGTAGATTCGATTGAGAAGTTTAGATTTTGGTTTTCAAAATTAATAATAAATATTAAAATCAATATTATAATAAATTAATATTATATTTACTTGTTTAATAGCCATTAATAATTATAAAACTAACTGAACATTCATTCTCCCTTAGCTGGAAAATTGATTTCCGTGATTTTTAAAAACCGGAACGAGTTGTCATCGCCCCCACCGATACACGTGGTATTAGTTTGGAATACAAACTAAGTGTAGTAGTCTAAAGATGTTTTTATTTTTCTAAACCTATTTTCCAAGTCAATTTTATTTAAAATTCGATGGAAGTTTCCTATACTCATACATTTAAATTATAAAATTTAAATGTAACACCTTAGCCATATGATGGTATTGTTGTGTGGAGTGGATGTGGACATTGCAATATAATTTTTCTTCTTTATTCATTTAAATAAACTCGAGTCGAGTCAATTAGTTGGATGGATGAATGTTTAGTTTCAACCGAAGATATTGTCAATGGATTATGCGAGATTCCATCACACTTGAATATGCTATAATTAGTTGGATAGCTAAATGCTTAGTTTCAACCTAAGATATTGTCAAAGGATTATAATTAGTTGGATAGCTTTTCAACCTAAGATATTGTCAAAGGATTATAATTATTTAGATAGCTGAATGTTTAGTTTCAACCTAAGATATTGTTAAAGGATTATGTGAGATTCTATCACACTTGAACATGCTTTGAGATATTTTAACCTTATGGTTTTTTTTGGGTCAAAACCTCTTGAACTCCATAAATTTCTGTGCTTTCATTAATTTTTCTGAGTATTATTTGTATTTTTTTGGTCACTTTTATGTTTTGTATTAAGTATGAAATAATAAATATGAGTTTTCAGTTTCATTGTTATTTTTTCTAGGTTATTTTTTTAAATTGTAGTTTTTAATGGTAAGTCATATCTAATATAGGTTTTAGTTCTATGAAATTAATTGTTGTAAATAGATTCTTAATTAAAACAAAAAAGACATAATGTCATACATACACATTAACATAAATATTTATCTTGGAAAACCAAAATCAGAAAAATAAAAACTGAGAAAATTAGCAAGATTTTTCAATATATATTCTTTTGCATAGTATTACAATACAATATATATCTTGCAACATCCATGAACCACCAATCCATTACTCTAAATTAGAATGCAATTGTGGTTCCTTAATTGAAACTACAAAACAATGGGCAAAATCACTATGCACCACAAAACAACTTTTATCAAAAAATTTTGTGCAAAATGCCAAAGGTAGATGCAAAAAACTACCAATTTTTTTGAGGGCCTGTGCATGGGAGCTTCCACCCCCTACTATGCATTACACACTTTATAGTGCACGTGGATAATTATGCAAAACATATAACATATACTTGACATTCTCCCAATTATTGTTTTTCTTGCACATAAGGGGTCAGAGGAGTACATGATTAGTGATCTATAGCAGCAATGTCCATTGTTTCTCTACACCAAGAGAACTTCTGAGTACTCACAGATTTTGTTAATGAATCTACAACATTCTTCAAAGTGTCATTTTTTTCTAGCAAGATCTTCTTGTCTCCAATAATATCTTTCACAAAGCGATATTGAACATCAATTTATTTTGTCTTTGAATGATAAGTTGGTTTCTTTTCCAAGAAGATTTTATCATGATGATCGCAATTTATAACTTGTTGTACCAGCCCAATATCTGAACACAATCTCTATAACCATATTGTTTCCTTGCTTGCATGAGTGGTCGCTATTTATTCAACTTCTCTAGTTGAGAGTGGCACTATAGATTGCCTTTTTCTCATCTAATTGATTACTCCTCCAAATAGGTTAAACACATACCCACTTGTAGATACTATGAAATTTAGATCTCTAACCTAGTCTACATTAACAAAGCCATGCATGTCCAACACTCTATACAATCCTAGTCGTTTTTGGTAGCATAATCCATAGCCAGTAGTAACACACAACTATCTAAAAACCCTCTTTACTGTTTCCTAATGTTCCTTCCATGGTTTTGACATATATCTGACTAATACTCCCACTACATGTGCAATTTCTAGTCTAGTATATACCATTGCATACATGAAGCTTCCAACCACATTAGCATATGGAACATGGGATATGTCATCTTCTTCTTCCTACGTCTTGGTACATTGATATGAAAATAACTTTACACCTTTAGGAATATGAACCTTTACCAATTTACATTCTTTCAAATTAAATCTATGCAATATTGTCTCTACAAACTTCCTTTGACTTAACTCGAGTTTCTTGTTTTCCTGCTATCTTTCAATTTCTATTCCCAAGATATAATTTGCAGCACCAATATCCTTCATGTCAAGTTTAGAGGACCATTAGGCTTTCACTTCATGGATGATTTTCCTATCATTTCCTATTAACAACATATCATCTACATATAAGAACAAATAAATAACATGATCACCAACTAATTTGAATACACATAATGACATGCTTTTCTCTTTGTGAAGCTAAGTCTAAGTATATAAGTAACAAATTTTTGATAACACATTCTTGGTGAGTTCTTTAACCCATACAAGGACATTTTTAGCCTACATATTAGCTCCTTTGTTTCTTTCATGATAGAGCCTTCAATTTGTTTAGTGTAAATTTCTTCTTTCAGATCCCAATGTAGGAATGTTGTCTTCACATGCATCAATTACTTCAAGATAAAAAGCAGTAGAAATAGATAAAGTAAGTATTATAGAACTTAAATTGGAAATAAGAGAAAAAATATCACCAAATTTAATTACCTCTGCCTCGGAATAACCCTTTACTACTAACTAAACTTTGTATTTCTCCATTGCGCCTTCTGCATAAAACTTCTTAAATAGTAATTTATTTCGAATGGGCTATCTTCCAGCTAGCAACTCCACTTGATCTCAGGACTCATTCTTGTCCAAACCTACCATTTTCAACCATGGCCTTTGTAACACTCCCTTGGAATATTTATGGGTCATGAAAGTTGTTACTAGTGTTCTAACTCAAAATCTTCTATGTCTAACAAAGTACTAGCCATAAAAATTTTGTCTTCTAAACATTTATAGAAAATAGATATTAATATAACCATTATGCCCACTTAGTGAAAAATTTCCAATGATGTAAAAATATTTTTTCACAATCTTAAATTTAACATGTCACTTGAAAGACACATTTTCCTTATAAAGAGTTCCTAAATAGTTGCTTTGTTTTAACTTTTGATTTTCTTGTAAAACTATGATTCAACTATATTAAACTTATATATATATATATATAACAACACCCCAAATCATGTACCAAGGTGACTAATCAAGGATGTGTGTTAAATGCACATAGATAACGTGTACCCACACTCATATACTGATAAAACAAAGCCATTGTAAACCACCCGAAATCATGTACCAGGTGCAAACTGCATAAGACTCATGCGAGGATGTTGTATCAAAAGCACATAGATAACCTATACCCTACTCATATACATTGATAACATGTTGTGGAATTAATATCCTGTATTTATTATATATATATATATATATATATAGATATTATTATGACTTATCACCATATACCATATGTTCGAATATGTTCGTTTATATAAAGGTGTGTTTGTTTATATATATACACACATATATATAATAAGTCTTTGGCATGTGTAAGCACATTTAAGCTAATTCATCCATCCAATCACGCATTAAAGGGAACCAGAATTCAAGGTGATTCATTCGACACCGGATGCATCATGTGACTAGTGCATGGAACCTACCTTTGCCCTACCGGGGTTTCGGTGGGCATCACAATCCTCCAATCAATGTGGCTTATCAGAGGCCAATGTTGATGGCCGAATTATATGCCACGATGTTACATTGTTTATGTTGGACTACCTCACCGCAGGTTGCACCATGCTCACCATACATATATAAACAAAAGCACATTACCAAGGGTGCTATATTATATGCACCGACTGCGTTCATACAGCTAGGGATTACCAAGGGTGCTATATTATATGCACCGACTGCGTTCATACAGCTAGGGATTACCAAGGGTGCTATATTATATGCACCGACTGCGTTCATACAGCTAGGGATTACCAAGGGTGCTATATTATATGCACCGACTGCGTTCATACAGCTAGGGTTATGCAATCAGTGTTGAGCCGACCCACCGTGTCGGGCTCAATTCAATGAATTCAAAATGTTGTGGACCTGTGGCCCAACGACTGAATAAACTTTCCACTTTGTTGGTATTAACTCAAAGTAGAGTTCTCAAGATTCAATCTTTTTATAATATTCCAAAGGCGTCCAATTTTTAGCCTTTCGTTGTGGATAACGAAGACCTTTCATTTTTCCGTCTCTGCCAGAGACCACTTCTAGCCTCTAGATTCATTCCCATGGTCTAGCAAACATGGAGAAGCAGCTCTTCTTTAGATGGCACATTTTATACTTCCTCAGGCCTTGGCCACCATCATTCAAGAACGCAGTGTCGAATCAAAGTTGAAATCACATTCAACATCAATAGTTCCTTGTAAATCTGGACATATTAAATCTGATAAATATATAAAAGTGTGCACTGGGTTTTAAACATTGTGCACACTGTGTACACCCAATTGTATATAGAGGTCCGATAAAGATATAATGATATAAAAAATGAACTCTCAGCGCTGCGCATACTGCGTACTCATTGTGCACACTCTGTTGCATATATATATATATATAAAACACAAATAAAATAATAGGCCTACTCCGAATTCACCTCACCTCACTATGTCGATTTATTATAGCACAAATAAAATGAACCGGTGTAATTCCAGTATTGCAAAAATAGACGTGTAAAGATATATACCCATACGTAAAGACATATAATTCTAAATATGCACAAAACAATGTATAATTCTATTAACAAAACAATCGAGCAGCACATCTGAACGAGAGAGGTAAGAATTTGGACGTTGTTAAACGCCACCACAATATATATATATATATTTTCAAGTTATATGTGCCCACACTCTGTAACATATTTACTGGATATCTAATTTTTCATACAAAGGGAGAATTTAAATAATCAGCAAGATTTTTCATACTCAAGCACAACAATTTATTCCAGTGTTCACAAATAATATTCAAGCCAAGTTACTTATCTGGTTGATTCAGTGGGAAACTGAAAGAGAGACTTCCATTATCCTCGACTCGGATCCAAGGTCTGAAGAAGTTGCAGGTCAATGTTACTAATGTAAACTGAGAATAACTAGTGCCGGAAAGCGAATAATGGAGTCAGTGTTGTCTCATCACGTGAGATAAATGGTGTGCTAGTTGAGTGAAGGACTTGCGTGGTTAGAAAATAGTTTGAGTGAGTCTTGAGAGTGGCAATGGCAAAATGAGTGACCTGATGCTCGGGAGCTCGGTAAGATAAAGTGAATAAGGGTTCTCCCCTTTGCTGTGAGGGCATGGGAATTTAAAATTCTCCCATCCACCACCTCTGCACCTCTTGGCTTAGTTGAGAAGGAACTACCATGGCTTCCTGCTACCTTCAGTACATGTACATTTGTTTTCAAAGAGTGGCAGGGGGCACTTTGACTCTGTGGGTCATGTCGCCCAACCACTCTACCTAGGCATGAACAATTGGTGGGTCTGTTGGCTCTAAATCATCCGAGTTGTTGACTTTGAAAAGTTGGTCCCACAATATTTAATATTATGTTCAGAATAGGGGACAACTTTTCTCATCCATAAGGGGGTCTGGCATTTAATTAATTCACTCCGGTGCAATATGGTTATTAAGGGTAACAATTAGAAACCCGAAAATTTTCTCCTCAGACCAAAGATTTGTAAGGTGGTCCAACCTTCAATTGTTTACTCAAATTATTTTCAATTAACATTAATTATTAATTATGGTTTTGTTTAGTCGTGTTTCTCTTCACATTAGTGTGGATACCACGCTATATTTAAAATAATAGGGATGGAACATGGTGCATGTTACAACTTTTAAAAAAAAAGATTTATACCTTGGACTCACTACCTCCCTAATAGTTCTAGGATCATCATTAATAATAAACAAAGAAAATTATGAATGGAAATCATGTGGGGTATACCTTTCTAGTTGCCTTCTTTCCCAAACCTATCTCCTTAGTGCCACAATTTTTTATTCTTCTTCTTTTGATAATTGTATCTTTTTTTTTTAGATTTTGATTCATCATCCTTTAATTCAAACTATATAGTTTCTTGTTCTTTATCCTTTGGTAGGAATTCCTATTTGAAAAAATATTTGACTTATCTAAATACCACATCTCAACTATACACAACCCTCTTAGTTTCTAGGTTCCAAAGTTTATAACTTTTAGACCATATTTATTTTCAATAAAGATACAAAATTCAACTTTCTTATCTAGCTTACTCCTATTCCCCTTTGGAACATGTACATAAGTATCATAGCCAAATATTCTAAGATGTTTAAGAGAATGTTCTTACTAGTCCATGCCTCATGTGGAGTCTTAGCATCCAATTTTGATGAGGGTAATATATTTACTAGATAATGTGAAGTGTCCACTGCCTCTGCCAAAAATTTCTATACTAAGTCGACATCATTGATCATGCTCCTTGCTTTCTCCATCAATGTCTTGTTCATCCTTTCTATAACTCCATACTATTGAGCTGTGTATGGAATAATGTTCTGCCTTGCTATACCACACTTCTTATAGAATTATTTGAATTCATTCCCACATAATTCACCACCATTATCTATCCTTGACACCTGCATTTTCTTCTTTGTTTGATTTTCCACAAGAACCTTAAGCTCTTTAAACTTGTTAAAAACTTCATATTTATTCACGAAGAAATAAATCCAGTTAATCCTTAAGAATTTATTGATAAATGAGACATAATACCTAGATTTACCAAGTGGTGGAACCAACACAGGTCCAAACACATCACTATGCACTAATAGTAATATTCACATGAACCTCGTAAAATCATAGGAGAATATTATCTTATTTTTCCTTTGATATAAACAATGTTCACATAAATAAAAATTCAAAGAGAAATTAGGCACACCTTCTACCATATCATTATTGTGCAGTACTTGAAGGTCCTTCTGTTTGATATGCCCTAGTATTTGATGCCACATCAGAGTCTTTTTTCCAAAAGTTGTAGAAGTTTTTCTTTCTTTTGCCCCATTCTCAAGAACAATGGAATTGTTGCACCCATCATTAATAGTGTTTCCCAACTACTTATATATATTTCCAATTCAAACTCCCCTCAATAATACCATTACTCCTCGAACCCTCATGCATGTATCCTTTTCAAACACTAATTTTACACTTGCATCACTCATCTTGCTTACTAAAATCATATTTATGGCTAAGATTGAGACATGTATAACACTAGGGAGTATTCTAATATTTCCAACCATGAGTTTCAACTTGACTTTTCCTCATCCTATTATTCGGTATATCAAGCCATCTCCAAAGAAAACATCACCACCATTGAATCTTTCAAACTCACAAAAACACTCCTTGTGAGGAATCATATGAAAACACATGCCTGAGTTAACCAAACATGCCTTGTGATTTACATGTGTACTTGAAGAATCTAACTACACATCCCATCTTCATATGAGGAAGCTTTTTCTTCTATAGAAGGAGCATATTTAAACCCTTTCCCTTTCTCACAAATTTTAAATCTACAATCTTTCTTGTAATACCCTTCTTTTCCACATCTGCAACATATCTATATGAAATTTCCAAGTGATTTAGATCTTCCTCTAGATTTATATCTCTCATTTGCAGACCCTTTTTTTTTTTAATTTCTAATTTATGAGTGTCCTATTACAAAAAAGTCATCCCCATTTTGTATTTCCATGTTTTCCATCTCATCTCCTCTGATAACAAGGATGAGACCATTTCATCAAACTTTAATGTATTTGCATTACTACCTATGACTATAATTAGACTATCCCCGTGATTTTGGTGGAGACCATAACACACCGATGCACTTAAATTCGTATGAAATGTTAATATCAAAAGATAATAGTTGACTTAACACAATATTGAAGGCATTCAGATGATATATCACTAAGTCTCCATCCTTCATCCTTAGGTTATAGAACTTCTTCTACAGGAAGACATTTTTCACCAGGGACTTAGACTGATATAAAGCCCCTAAATTTTCCCACAAATCCATTACTGTAGCCTCTCCTAAAACATTTAGTAATAATGAATCTTAGAGACACAATCATATTGTGCTCTTTTCCTTTTGATCCAACTTGCTCTATTTTTCTGTGAACATTTCTGTTGGTGCAATACTTGGATCCACATCAATGCACTTGCCTCTATCCACCATTAAATCTTTTATTTTGAGCTTCCACAACTCAAACTCTTCCCATTCAATTTCTTGATCTCTATCTTTGAACTGCTCACCATTTCATTTTTATCACAATAATTACTTCCACAATTCTCCTACTATAACGAGGTCTACCATAGGCCCAAGACAAACTGCTTAGCCACAAAGGCATACCCTTGAAGGAAAAATTGCTTCGATACCAAATGTAGATTTTAAACTTATATAATTAATTGTCGCAAATAGATTATTAATTAAAATAGAAAAGACACAATGGAAAACAAACAGATTAACATAGATATTTTATCCTAGAAGTCCAAAACCTAGAAAACCAACATGATTTTTCAATATATATTATTTTGTACACACACACACACAGATATATCTTTTGTGGCATCCATGGACCACCAATCCATTTATATTGGATGAGAATATAACTATAGTTCATTAACCAAAACTAAAAAACCATGGGAGAAAATACCATGCACCACAAAACTGCTTTTAGAAGAAAAAATGGTGTGCCAAAAATAACCAAAAACATATGCAAAAAACTGCCCAAATAAATTTTCTTTTTGGGATTTGCATAGGGGGTTTCCATGTCCCTATGACCTCCCTATTATGGATCATGCAATTATACATTGTGTGGGGATATTCATGAAAATAATATAACACGTACCCAACATCCAAGCCATTGATAATATTTATATCATAAGAGTTTTCTTCTAATCTTGGAATTATTATGGATATTGAGTTGGATAGTTTGTCACAAACAAATATATTAATATAAACAAAAATATATACTATGAAGGGTTCATTAGAGGAAATTTCATCCTAAAAGTTCCCATGAAATTTTCACGTACATAATATGTAAGCCAATCAAAATCCCTTAAATTTAAAAAGAGGTACATATAAATATTTTTGAGGGAAAATAAATATAACTAATTTTTTTAATTGTGTTTTTAGCTTATCTCCTTATAGGTTTACTGAAATTTCAAGTGTAGACACTCGTTGGATGCGAAACTAAATTATGCATCCAAAGAGTACCTATTATGCATACTTTTGAGAAGACTCACATTGATAAAAATGAGGATACATTAAAAAAACATATTCAACATGTTTTTTGAATGTATCTTCTATGCTTTTTTTATATCAATTTGGGTCTTCTCAAAAGTAAGTATAATGGGTACTCATTGGATGAAAAATTAAATTTCACATCCAACGAGTGTATGCACTTGAAATTTGAGTAAACCTATACGAAGATAAGTTAAAAATACAATAAAAATTAATAGTTTTCTTATTTTCCCTCCAAAATTCACAACTCTTATTTTTCCTTAGTATGCCACTTTTAGGTTGAAATTTCCTCTAATTAATTCCTTTAGAGTCTAGATCTATTATTAATATCTTTTTTTGTTTATGCATACAATAGATAAAATGTAGAAAAGATAGACACAAACAAATTACAATGAACTTGAAGATAGCTATGGGAAACCCTTTCAAGAGAAAAAACCATTTGAAATGTGAGACTGCTATGCTCTATTTTGTATTTAATAGAAATAATGTAAATACAAAAGAGAAAACACTATATTTGGAGTTCCCTAAGACTTGTGGCCCATGGGATGCTACAAAATACAAAGCCCCTCTATTTTTCTCTCCCTATATCCACTCTCAACTATTTTTCTCTAATATGGAACACAATGCACATAAATATAATGAAAACCCTTTTCCTCCTATTGTTAGAGATAAAATATAAACTGAAATCCAAATAGGGGTGAAGTTTGACTCCTTCAACTTTTAACTAGAATTACAACTTTGAACCTTCTTTGACTATTCTTCATTATTTCCATGTGGCTAGCTATTTTTACACGAGTAATAGTGGCTGGCATGGCATCCTATCAAACTATGGCGATTAATAATAATAAGTCAACTTATGTGAGGCATAACTTTTGCATCCAATCTCTGATTGAGGCGATTCTTGTATTTTTGGAAATATATTTGAGTGTATAACAACATCACTAGGTCCTATAGTAAACTAATAAATTTTAATAAGGAAAATTTCCAATTAAGGCCTCTAATTGGCCTTAGAAGGTTTTAGAGCCCAATTCCACAAACTTGATCCCATTGATAAAACTACTCCTGTACATTTATTCCTTCAATTTTCCCACTTTTAAATTATCAATATGAATGAAAAATTATATAGTGATCTAATCTAGATCATATCTACCCATTTTAGGAGGACTTGGTCAACAAAAGCTTTCAAGAATAATGTAAGGAAATGTTTTCTCTACCCTCTCTTTGGAGCACCACTTAGCCTTTCTTGGAAGTTGTCCTTTCAGCCCAATTTGTTGAAGATTGTGATACCAGTTTCTTGTATTTATGAACCTCTTATAGAAAAATGTATCCTTTGTCATCTTTACTCGAGGCAGAACCTTTTTCTATTCTTGATCCAACATGGAAAGTTCACAGAGTTTGACATTTGTCATATTCATTGTTGAGTAAATGCACATGTCATTATAGCTCAAAATGACACCCCTTTGGGTATACTAGGCAAGAAATTCATAATGAAACCTAAAATGAAAGAAAAACTGCATGGAAACCTACAAAAATCTCAAATTTTCCTCTTCAATGCCCCCAGTACACTAGCAAAGAGAGTTGCAATGAACTACATGGATTTTCAATGAGTCTTGGACACTCTAGCATCCCAAAAATAGAATGTTGAAGTGGATAGGGTTGGTAGAGAATATGGATAAAGGTTGAAAGGGTAAAAAATGCAAAGAATTTGAAGATAAGGATGAAAGGGCCATATTAAACTTGTCAAAAAAGTGTGAATGTAAATCTAATCACTCTTGTAAATTGTTGATGGTGCTGGACCTGCCAATATTCAAGGGATTTCCCCAATGTGAAGTCCCAATTAGACCTCACATCATTTGGTGTAGTAGTCCCATCTGGAATATGACACAATCTATGATGAAGTGGGTTTTAATGATTTGCCTTGGCTGCAATAATGCATACAGTGGTGTACAGTGACATTGGTGGGATTTATTGTGTGACTCTGCAGAAAGTCAAGTCCAATGAATGGAGGTTCTAACACATGAAGGGAAAATGAGTGAGTCCCATAGAAGCCTATAATATTATGCAACTTGAATGGAACATAAGCATAAATACATCACAAACTAATCTTTGAAATAGTTCACAAGTTACCAATTAAGGAATTAAAAAACATCACACATTCAACAATATTATTGCCAATACAAAAGAAATAGTTCATAAGGATAAGCGTAAGTTAAATAACATACATTGCAAACATAACAAGAATAGTCCTACTATATTTACAACATATGCATGAAAACATGTCGACTCTGAGATTTTATGAAGTGAAAGTTCCAATCATACATATACCATTGATGAACCACTAGCCCCAATAGTGGAACATGAAGTCAACACCTTCTCCTCTAAAGAAAGATACTCCCTCTATGCTATAGAGAAGCCAAAGCTCTGACAAACTCCCGAGCTCCTGATTCGAAGCCCAAGCCTAGCCAAAATATTAGCTCCCCAAAATCCCTTTACATGAGTTATGATGATCAATTTATAATGTTATGAAACCAGCTCAAAAAAATATAGAAAAGAAATATCAACATCTTAGAATTCAGCCTTTTCGAGGGGGAAATCTCCTTTACATTATAGAAATGAACAATTCTTGGATAATACAAATGACAAGACCTCCTTTCTATATATAGGAGTCTAATGGGTCATAATATAATCAGAGTCGGCATAACAATACTAATGTAAGGGCACAATAATAACAATAGTGGGCTTCTATGGGGCACAATAATAATAATATGGGGACTACATGGGCACAAAATATAATAAGGGGGTTGTACTAATAACAATAAGGGGTTACACTAGTAGTATAGGGACCTAACATGCCCCTCTCTTTCAAAAAGTGTTGTCCTCAAGGCTTGAGTAGTTCTTGATGTTTCTATATAAATTCTTGTCCTCCCATGTGGAATCTTTAGTGGGTAAGTTCTTCCACTTGATGAGATACTCTGAAATTGATATATTTCATAGTTGTCAATTTCTCAGTTCTGTGACTGCTTCAAGTTCCAATATGATTTTTCCTTCCTTTTCAAGTCCTCACAATATTGTTTGAACTGGGACCTTCTGCAACTTTTGAATGAGTTCCCACTCCTTTGGGCATATGGATATCTATAAGGCTCGATGTTTGGAGGAACACTTCTTGGAATCAAATGAATATCATGATCATGATCATGAATAGGTTGGAGGCCTTTGGGAGTCTCAAATACCTTGGAATGATTGTCCAAAACATTTTGGAGATCTAGAGAAATACATGATTTCGATGTGGGATCCTCTAGTGAACATAATTGTGCAATTACACTCCATTGTTCTTTATTTAGAAGCTTTGTCATGCTGTTAGAGTTGATTATCTTTCCCAGTTTCCATTCGATACCCCTCAATCAACTTCATTTCCTTCCCAAAAAAAATACAAGAAAATTTCTTGAAAATTAAAAGCTATCGAACCCAAATATTGTAGCCATTGGACTCCTAGTAAAACATCAGCACCACCCATTGGAATGGAAAGCATTGAGTTATTCAATACATATTCTCCCATGGATAACTTGATATTATGGCACTTTCCAGAGCAATTTATGGTTCCTCCACTTGCAAGCATCACTTGACACTCTGGTGCTGGATATAGGAAGCAATTCAATTCCTCGGCTATCTTACAATGAATAAAATTATGGGTAGTCCCCAAATCAATCAACACTATTACCTTTTTCTTCTTGATATGTCCTTCTATCTTGATAGTTTGAGGAGTGGTAATTTCTTCCAATGCATTGCAAGATATGGTTGGATTCATTTCTTGATGCTCGATGTGATCTTTCATTTCTTGAACATTTTTCTTCTTGATATGCCCTTCTATATTGATAGTTTGAGGAGTGGTAATTCTGGCCAATGCATTACATGATATGGTTGGATTCATTTCTTCTTTCTCAATGTGATCTTTCACTTCTTGAACCTTTTTCTTCTTGATATGTGCTTCTATCTTGAGAGTTTGAAGAGTGGTAATTCCTTCCAATGCTTTACAAGATATGGTCAGGTTCATTTCTTCTTTCTTTGGGGTGGGTTCCTGCTGTATATCCTCTTCTTTTTATGTTTCTTGATCCTTTTCTTCCTCCTCTTCATAATCTATGTAAAATAATTTCTTCTCACCACACTTATGACCTTTAGTGTATTTTCTATCACAATTGTAACAAAGCCTTTTTTCTCTTTTTTCTTCCAATTGTTGTGGTGTAAACCTTGTAGGTTGTGGAAGGCTAGGAGAAAAAACACTTCCATAATTATAGTCGTGAGTGGTGGGATTCCTTGTTTCCATAATTTTGCTTTTAATTTTTGTTGCCAACCTGAATGCCTTCTCCAATGAATCAGGTTCCCAAAGATGAACCTCATGTTGAATGTTATCCTTTAAATTCCTTATGAAGACATCAATCATTTGCTTCTCTGGAATATCATGTACCTTTATATTCAATTTTTGCAAGTCCTCAATGTGCTCTGCAATTGAACCTTTTTATTTGAGATTTATCAATTGGCTAAAGAAGGTGTTTCTCTTTGTATCCTCATAATGTGCTATCATTTCCTCCATGTAAATTGACCACGTGACAAGTGGTTTACGAGAACAAAGCCCTTAATACCATAAAAATTGATTCATTTCTAAATATGAAGATGCAATATGTACCTTTTGTAGCAATTGCACCTCATGTAGATCAAAATATTGCTCCATCTGTAGTATCCAATTGAACAGATCCTTGCCATCAAACTTCCTCATATCGCCTTTTCTTGATTTTAGGAGATCGATATTGAAATGAATGTAACTCTGTAATTTCAAATCTCCAAGTTCTAAAATTGCGTCCTGCAGTAGCCCCCTGAGTCCTCTTTCTAACCCCACAAGTCTGATCAAGATTGGATTCTACAAGGAAGAATTATGTCAAATCTCCCATAATGACCTGATTATAGAATAGTTCAGTAGAGCAAACTTGTAATAAGTTCAACGTGTCATTATTTCAACCTTAGGACCTGAAACCGATACAAAGAAAACTACAGTCTGTCCTCTTTCTGTAACTTCTTACAAAATTTCAATCTGATGTGCAAAGAGAAAGTTATGATTATTTTCCCAAGGTCACCTATTTGGGATGTAATTTTGGAGCCTGCACAAACCCTAAATTTCTTGGACTGTATCTTTGAAAATATAGCGAAACAAGATCTGAAATTTGGGCCCGAGCTTCCCCACGCTTTCGGCTCAAATGGGTTTTAATTTTAGAGTCTGAACTTTTGTAGAAAACAAATTATAGTGAAACTTTTATGATGACCTGTTTGAGATTGAATTTTGGAGCTTACAAAAACCTTAACTTCCTGAGATTAAATCTCATAAAATATAGTGATATAAGATCTAAAATTCAGATCTGAGGTTCAAAACGATTTCATCTCAAATGGGTTTTTGGTTTATCTTCTAAAACGTCGCAAAAAAGTTATAGCAAAAATATCACGAAGACCTGTTTGGAGCAGCGAAACCCTAGAATCCAAAGCTCTAATACCAAATGCTATGAAATCATCTCACAAAAAGATGGAAAAGATAGATAAACACCTCCAAAATGAGCCTCTACGATGGGGGAACCTCCTTTATATTACACAAATGAATAATTCTTAGATGATACAAATGATAAGACCTCCTTTCTATATATAGGAGTCTAAGGGGTCATAATATAATCAGAGCCGACATAACAATAATAATGTAAGGGCACAATAATAACAATAGTGGGCTTCTATGGATCACAATAATAACAATATAGGGACTACATGGGCACAACAATAGAATAAGGGGGTTGTACTAAAAACAATAAGGGGTTCTACTAGTAGTATAGGAACCTAACAAGATTGAGCACAACTAAGCAAAATTGATTGCAGTTTACTGATTTAATGGTTGCTAATGGAGATATTCAGATTGGACCCACTCCTTCCCTTTGATGCCCAAAGCTTCTTCTTCAAGGCCCTATTATGTATTTACAAGTAATGAATTCTTTTGAACCAATTTTTAGCCATCTTGACTAGCTTATTATTATTCATTGTCAATTTTTCAACTTCCTCTTGCAGTTGGGCATTCTTACTCTTTGGGATGGAATTTTCATTTTTAATATATATCTATCTATGACCTTTAACTCTCCAATATCATCCTTTAGATTCTTAATTTTCCTATTTTTTTCCTTATTTTAGAGATCAAAGTTGTGCTTGGAGTGGTGGAAGACACAATTGGTTTTATGGGTTCATATTAATCAGTAGCATAATCAAAATCACTAGCTTTGATGGGTTGACATAGTCATAGAAATGGTAATCAAGAGTCTCGTTTTTAAAACTTAGTTATGTGTTTTCCTAAACAAATAGGTTACAAACTCTTTTTCCTTGACATGGATATAGACACTGAGAATATTATTAAAAGTGGTACCTTTAGAAGGCATAGGGGACATTAGGGTAGCCTCTCTAAATGGTTGAGGAGGAGGAGATGGAGCCTTTTCATAGGATTCAGAAAGAGGTGATGGATCCTTTTCAAAGGATTCATGAGGAGACAATGGAGCCTTTTTAGTCTATTTTGGGTGTTCTTTTATAGCCATACATTTGATGATCATCCTTAATGTGATAACATGTTTCCCATCTCTTCTTTTAGCTCTCTTAGAGCTCTTTACACAGAGGGAAAAGTCCTTAACTTCATGAATACCACCATCCTAACTTTCATTTTTGTTGCCATGCTCAAATTCTTGTTCATCATCAATCTCTTTGAGCGTTTCTTTAACATGATTCTTGGGTGCTTCTTTTGTTGAAAGTAGCAACAACAAATGTTAAAAATAGCATCAAGAAAGATCCTGATTAAATTTTGTCCCTGAATTAAATTAGGAATAAAATTGTAATTCCACATCTCATGACAACATGTATTAGTTAACTAAGTTAATTTTCCTTAGTTGGCTCAGTTAATTCGAATTGAGAGTCTAACTAGAGTCATAGAGTGTCTCCTACATTGTAGGAGCCCTGGTTGAGTTTATTTTGAGTTGTAATTAATTAATTCAATTAAACTAGTTCCAACTGATAGAGGAAATAGTGGGAGGTCTTGCAGTGTGGTGTTGCCTGAAGTACAGTGTGGTGTTGCCATCAAAGGAGTGTGGTGCTGCCTAAAGTGCAATGTGGTGTTGCCATCAAAGGGGTGTGGTGTTGCCTACTGCAATCAACCACTAAAATGATGATTCACTCATAAATAACTCATGCATGTCAAATATGAGAAAGACCCAGTTGATATTGGAGTTCAAGGATAGTGTAATATTAGTTGTATGATCATTTGAATTGTACATATGGTGCATGTAGTCAGAGAATTGACCTAAAGGAATAACGCAATCCATATGAGGAAAATTCCTATTAAATAAGGGCCTAATTCCTCATTGAATAGTGCAAGGAAGTAGGAGCTTGGAAGGCTAGGAAATTAGATAAGTGTTGGCTAGAGTCAGCCTAGGAAGCAATGAGACAGATAGAGATAGTGCAGAGGCTGCTCGGGCTTGAGCAAAGCATTGTAATCTTCTCATGTTTTCTGAATAATGTAATATACATATAGCAGGGATTTTAGTTGTGGCTTTCCCCTGGAAATCACTGTGCAATGTGTTGATTGAATTATTTATCTTATATGCTTTGTGATTTTGCATTCATTTAATTGTTTCCTTTAGATGAGTAGATTAGATTAAAGTCTATTGTTTTAGTCAATTACAATTAGTAGTTTGAATCTACAAAGAATTTCTACATGGTATCAGAGCTAGAATCACATTAGAACCAATCCTTGGAGCCCTCATGTACAGTGATAATTGAAGAACTAATGAGTTGTTAGGAGGCAGAGATAGGAATCCCTAGCTCAGGGCAGATCTAGATGGCCCTATGTGTATACTTCTTAATGGAGCTATAAGGCTACTAGTGGGAAAATGAGTGAGCCAATGTTTAGTGACACAAAAATTACTTGTGATCATTGACATTGGTAGATTGAAGAACAGGGAGATCAAGACTCAGAGGGAGTCTAGTTTTAGGGGGAGAAACCTTATGGAAGTTAGTACTTTAGGATATGGGGAGATCATACTCATTATTGAGGTAGTTGCAGCAGGAGTGAAGAAGCAACAACATAGCAGTAGCAACAACAATATGAGTAGATCAAAGTTTTTTTGCATGCAGTTATACCTCATAGTGTGAGGTGGAGCGATGTGAAGTAATAGTCCCAAGAGTTGTAGAAATTTAAGCAGGGTCCATTGAGGTGTTTTTTGTCTCATGGATCATTACCTTGCTATGGGGGCCCACAATATTCAGTAGCAAGAGGATCAATGTCATTCATATACTGAGGAGTGTAGAGAAGTGTTTATAACAGAGCAGGGGGCTCAATAAAAGAGTTAGCAGCATCACAATTTTCCCAATAGACAGTTGCAGACAAAATTGATTCAGTTTTTTTTTATGCTTTTTGGTTGTAGATGTTGCAGTAGCAACAACAATAGTGACAAGAGTTGCATGCATAACATTCCAAAAGTACTGGATTGGGATAGATTTGAATCCCATTCTTGCTGAGAGGGAGTGTTGAAAATAGCAACAAGAAATGTTAAAAATAACATCAAGAAATATGTTGATTTAATTTTTTCCTTGAATTAGATTAGGAATAATATTGTAATTCCACATCTCATGACAACATGTATTAGTTAAATAAGTTAATTTGACTTAGTTGGCTCAATTAATTCGAGTTGAAAGTCTAAATAGAGTCATATAGAGTGTATCCTACATTATAGGAGCCCCAGTTGAGTTTATTTTGAGTTGTAATTAATTAATTTAGTCTAACTAAGTTAAAGTTAGTTAAATTAGTTCCAACTGATGGCGGAACTAGTGGGAGGTCTAGCAGTGTGGTGTTGCCTAAAGTAAAATGTGGTGTTACCTGAATTTCACTTTGGTGTTGCCTAAAGTGAAGTGTGGCATTGCCTGAAGTGCAGTGTGGTGTTTCCTGAAGTACAGTATGGTGTTGTATGAAGTGCGATGTGTTGTTGCCTACAGCGAAGTGTGGTGTTGTCTACAGTGATCAACCAGTAAACTAATGACTCAGTCATAATTAATTCATGCAAGTTAGATTTGAGAAAGACCCAGTTGAGATTGGAGTTAAGGGATATTGTACTATCATTTGTATGATCATATGAATTGTATAGATGGTGCATGAAGTCAGAGAATTTACCTTAAGGAATTGCACAATCTACATGAGGAAAATTCCTATTAAATAATGGCCTAATTCCTCATTGAACAACACAAGGAAGTAGGAGCTTGGAAGGTTAGGAAATTGGATAAGTGTTAGACAGATTCAGGCTAGGAAGTATTGAGACACATAGAGATAGTGTAGAGGCTACTCGGGCTCGAGCAAAGCATTGTAATCTTCTCATATTTTCTGACTAATGCAATATACATATAGTAGGGTTTTTTAGTTGTGGATTTCCTCAGGAAATCATTATGTAATGTGTTGATAGAATTATTTCTCTTATATGCTTCATGATTTTGCGATTGTTTAAATATTTCCGTTGATGAGTAGAGTAGATTCAAGACTATTGTTTTAGTAAATTAGAATTAGCATTTTGAATCTACAAGGAATTTCTACATCTTTTGATGGTTTTTGAAGTGGAATACCCTTAGTGGTGAATTTTTTTCTAGCAAAGAGGTATACCAATTGTCACTTAACTTTTGTAATTCCTTTACAACTAAATTTTTTATCAATATATGGTGGTAAGGCTTCCACTGATATTTTTAGGGTTATATTGAACTCATTTTTCCATACGACCCAAAACAAACTTTTACAAAGATATAAAGGAAAATTCAAATTCTCACCACCTTCGAAATGAAGAAGTAATCAGATGTGATGGAATACTTTCCTTCAGAAGTTATATATTTTTGCAAGACGAACAATAGTTTCCTTCATTTGTCCACAATCCACGATCGAGGCACACCCCTCCCCCAGTCTGGATTTAGCTCAGTAGAACATAAAAATTTGGTCCATGCCCCCTTTTCCACTTGTTTGTTATTAAATCAACGATCCCTTGTCTGTGGGATTCCAGTGGCTTGGGCCATGGAATTCTCCATCACTGACATCATTAAGTCTCTAACTTGGGAAACCTGGCCATTAAACCCCTCAGTGAATGCCCTTGTCACAGGTTTATTTATCTAAAATGATCATACATTAAACTAAAGTAAAATTTATTAATGCCAACAATGAAATGAATGTTAACTTAAAGTGCTTTAACTATGAGAACTGCTTGAAAAGGAATGAATTGATGACAGAATTGAAACATAATCAAGATGCAAACAAAAGTGGAAAGTAGCAAAAACACAGTGATACCAGACAACAAGATTGATTACGGAATTCGTCCTTGATGGACTACGTCTCTGAGTCTGCTTTCAAGATAGACGACCGCTTTACTAGGATTAAATCTGAGAAGGTCGATTATACAGAAAATTAACCAGACTAATCGCACACGCAGGCACTTCTGGTCATTGTCATCGGAAAGCTCTCTGAAATATCTTTCCAATGCCTATCTCAGTTCCCAATTCTGACTCCCGATGCTCTTGTTACACTGAAAACAAAACAGCCTATATCCTCCAGAATCTGTATACAAAACTAAAAACCACTCTTCCCTCTTCAAAGCACCAAACTGCCTTTATAACCCTCCAGATGCATTCGAACTCTCTCTTGCAGAGTTTAGGAATGAACCAACTGCTCCTTAGGGTTAATTAGGGTTTATGGTTAAGTTTTAATGTCACATGTGACATTCACCATTTAGAAATTAATTGATATCCAAAAATACAAATAAAAACCCAATTTAGAACTTTGGATAGGTGTAAAATGCCAACAGTTTGCTAACCAGGCAGAAAGAGGTGACAACACATGTGAACATTGTTAAATAACTCGTAGTTATAGCTTTGGCAGTTCCGCTACTTGCTGACAGTTGACTGTGCAGTGAGCTATACAACATTCACATGCCGAGGTTCACTCCGCGGTTTCTAATTCGTTTACCCGACGCGGTTCTGTTAACCTGAAGGTTCATCCCTATCTGCTCACATGACCCGCTGCGGTTAGCTCCCTATGCAGTTAGGTCAGTGGTTAGGGAATTTCTAATACATTGTAATGTTTTATGTTCATTTTTCAATGCTATATGGTTTATTTATACGTTTTACGTATATTGTAAAGTACTTATATGTCCCTAGAGGTCTTCAGACTTAGGATTTAGTGTTTGGTTAATGCATTTGATTTTAATGCATAGATGTAGGTTATAGGTTTAATGTGTTAGGGTTTTACATTAGGTTTTGTAGCATAGGTTTTAGTAATGATTTAGAGTTAGACGCACATCACTTTGATTTTAATTCTAAAACCCATGTACAGAAAAATGTCACAATGTGACATTACCCCACATGATGATACCTGTTCCCTTTTCAACAACCAAAACCCCGGTGGAACTGACGACAACCACGTGTCGAAAACCAAGTACCAAACCATATTCGTTGAACACCATGAAAACCATCTACATTACCGGACAATCTAAACCATCAACATCACTGTCGAAGTTGAAGACATCAGATACTGAATGCTGGCAATGAAACTGGCGAAGTTGATACAGTTGAAGGCCTCATCGACCAATGATCATTTGACAATCACTTCAATGTTGAACCACTGAAGACTCAGGTCATGCTGGATTGAAAAGATCCTCCTGGATCAATCCTCTTCACTTGAAAGCTTTTGGACCATAAAACTTTGACTAGACAGATAGCAGATGAGGGTAGAGCTCCCTCACTCTCCACCTTACCCTGATGATGTACCAATACATTTGATTAACCACCTGAAAGTGATGACCCTGATGATGTTGATCATGGCACATTTTGAATCTCTGAACTGCTCCATCCATCTGTAGTATGCACAACTTGCGAAGATGGTCAAACAACCTGTTATGAACATGGAAATTGACTTCTTTCCACGAAGCACCATGAATTAGTGATTCATAAACTTCTTTGAAAACAGTCTCTACAAAATATTGTTCAATACGATTGACATGTATTAACAATATTTATTGCGAAATGAAAGAGACAATCAAAGACATTTTTGACATCAAACCAACTACTTGACTCGATATACTTTCCTGATTCCTGCTTACTAAGTGAACTTGTTGCAATAACCTCATCAAACTATAATGTGAAAACTATTGCAACTTAGTGTGATTTCAAAAGTTTTGAAATGTTGGATGATTTATTTGAATCATTGTTTCTTCATTCATTAAATTATGTTTCCATTGATTAGTATTTTCCCCTGATGCATAAGTTTCCCTTAGATGTATTGGATACTTTGACACTGCTTTAGAAAAGGCTTTGATATGAAAACAAATGGGATTCCTCTACACTTGAAAAGAGGCTTCAAATATGTTTGAAACATGAAATGGTGATGCAATACAAGAGAAATGTAACACTAACTTTCCCCAATACTGACCTGCATCCCTGTAACTTATAACTCCCAAACTTGGGCTGAAATGATATATTGTGACATTAGGAAAAGAAGATTTGGACATCAATTGTAACTCATGTTGGATTCCTTGCTTATGAGTAAGATGTTTGGATTCTTTAAATAGAACTGGAAAAGTTTCTACCTCTTTGACCAAACTATCTGTAAACTGAGACTTACAACCTAAACAAGTATCCTTTAGATCCTTATGTTTTTATTTTACACACGAGTACAAATCTCTTATTTGAACTTATTAATCGCTTCATCTGATTAGCAACAACTAAATTCAAGTGATTCTTACTTTTATGTGCCCTGACAATAAATTCAACCCCATATTTCTTAAGGTGATATTTATGCTCTCTCCTATAAAATATTGCAGCACGATCATAAAGATAAGGACTTCCTAAGACAACTCCACATATGTCTACTGGAACCACATCTAATTCCACTTCATCAACGTAATTATCTATAATGAAAATTGACATTGTTTTGTGACTTTTATCTGAGTTGATTTATTTAGCCATCCTAGTGGGTAAGGTCTTGTATGATTTTGTCTCCAAACCCAAGTTCTTAACTAAATATTCATATATTAAATTTGCCTGTGATCCACTGTCAAACATTGTATCTATCTTTGTGTGCTTAGAAGTTATATTATGTTAAATTATTCAACTCTTTTATCCTCATTTGAAGGACTTATGTTTGATGAAGATGTAATAGCATTAGAACTTGAACCAGTGTCAAAAGTTTTACCTGTCAAAACTATGGAAGTTATCCTCCTTTCATCACCTGAATCGGAACCTAGATCTTGCTGGACTATTGCAATTGCTTTCTTTTCATCCTTCTCTTTAAGGAACTTTTTGGGCTTAAGTTCGGGATGAAGTTTCCAACACCTAGATTCATCATGACTAATTCTCTGGCAATGAGAACAAGTAGGTCTTTCCTTCTGAGTTGTCATTGATTTCTTTCTCTTCGAATTGTTCTTCCCTTCACTGTCATTGGAATCCTTGATTTCCAAATCTTTGGATGATTGTGGTGAAAACTTGAATGGTCTACCACCTGATTCAATATGTATGGCTTGAACACACACTTCATCAAAATCATCAAGACTAAACATCAATAATGTATGCTGCAAATATGAATGTAAATTGCCAATGTATTTTAATAAAGTTTCACGTGTATCCAATGAAATACCAAGCACCAATGTTTTCTTTCTGAACTCCTGAGTAAACTCCTGAACACTCTGCCCTTTACCTTGTCTCAAGTGTTGCCAATTAATAACAACTTGTTGCATGTATCCTAAAGGATAAAATTGTTTCCTAAGGTCTTTTAAAAACTTAGACCATGAAGAGATGACTTTACCTTTTCACTTTACATCAATCTAAGTTTTACTTTCCCACCAGATTAAAGTTGTTCCCCCCATTCTAAGCGTAGCTAACTAAATTTTCATTTTATCGTCAGAAATGTTTTGAATACAATAATACACTTCTAACTACTTAATCCAGTATCCAACTTATTTTTTTATTTTTTTTTTTTTTTTTTTTTTTTTTTTTTTTTTTCTTTTTTTTTTTTTTTTTTTTTTTTTTTCCCTCAGATCTACACTGGAAGAAGAAGAAGATGATGATGATGAAGAGGTTTATCAACCTTTCCTTTACCTTTGTCCTTATTCGATGTCTTTGAAGAAGAAGTTGCATCTCTCGCCTTCTTATCTTCGTAAAGTTATCCCAACATCTGTTGTAGACTCAAGAATGCTTGCTAAAACTGTTCCTTGCTCATCTTAGCTTTAGGTGTTTCACTTGCATCAGATGTTGTCATGGTCGGCTTATGAGTGACTCTTCGCTTTCCAATCTCTAGATTAATCTCCTTGAGGATTCCTTCTCCACATTGGGACTTTGACTTGGTTAACATTCACTGACAAATTCTACAAATGCAACCTACTCTGATACCAAATTATATGATCTGAAATGATCATACACTAAACTGAAGTAGAATTTATTAATGCCAACAATGAACTCAATGTTAACTTAAAGTGCTTTAATCGTGAGAACTGCTTGAAAAGGAATGAATTGACGACATAATTGAAACATAAGCAAGATGTAAACAGAAGTGAAAAGTAGCAAAAACACAGCAATACGAGACAGCAAGATTGATTACGGAGTTTGTCCCTGATGGACTACGTCTCTGGGTCCGCTTTCATGATGGGCAACCGCTTTATTAGGATTGAATATGAGGAGGTCGATTACACCAAAAATTAACCAGAATGATTGTGGATGCTGGCACTTCTGGTCATTGTCACAAGAAATCTCTCTAAAATAGATTTCCAACGCCTATCTCGGTTCTCAATTGCGACACCCGATGCTCCTGTTACACTGAAAACAAAATAGCCTATATCCTCTAGAATTTGCATACAAAACTGAAAACCACTCTCCCCTCTTCAAAGCACCAAACTTCCTTTATAAACCTCCAGATGCATTCAAACTCTCTCTTGCAGAGTTTGGGAATGAACTAGCTACTCCTTATGGTTAAATTAGGATTTATGGTTAAGTTTTAATGTCACATAGTGACATTCACCATATAGGAATTAATTGACATCCAAAAATACAAATAAAGACCCAATTTAGAACTTTGGATAGGCACAAACTACCAACGGTTTTCTAACCGGGCAGAAAGAGGTGAAAACGCATGTGAACACCGTTAAATAACCCGCGGTTATAGTTCTAGCAGTTCCGCTGCCTACTGACGGTTGACTGCGCGGTGAGTTGTAAAACGTTCACATGCTGAGGTTCACTCTGTGGTTTATGATGTGGTTCTGTTAACCTGAAGGTTCATCCCTATCTGCTCACATGTCCCGCTGCAGTTAGCTCCCCATGCAGTTAGGTCATCGGTTAGGGAATTTGTAATACATTGTAATGTTTAATGTGCATTTTGCAATGTTATATGGTTTATTTATATGTTTTATGTATATTGTAATGTATTTATATGGCCCGAGAGGTATTTAGACTTAGGATTTAGTGTTTGGTTAATGCATTTGATTTTTAATGCATAGATTTAGGTTCTAGGTTTAATGTTTTAGGGTTTTACATTAGGTTTTGTAGCATAGGTTTTAGTAATGATTTAGAGTTTAGAGTTAGACTCACATCACTTTGATTTTAATTCTAAAACCCATGTACAGCAAAATGTCACAATGTGACATTACCCAAGATGATGACACATGTTCCCTTCTTGACAACCAAACCTCGGTGGAACTGATGACAACCACATATTGAGAACCAGGTACCAAACCATATTTGTCGAACACCATGAAAACCATCTACATTACCAGACAACCTGAACCATAAACATCACTGTCGAAGCTGAAGACATCGGACATTGAATGTTGACGACGAAACTGGTGAAGTTGATACAGTTCAAGACCTCATCGACCAATGATCATTTGACGATCACTTTGATGTTGAACCACTGAAGACTCCACTCATGTTGGACTAAAAAGATCCTCCTGTATCAGTTATCATGTACATTGAATTTGCAGGGAAAGGGGAGCCATCATGTGGCCCTAATATTGCCTTATTCACATTGTATTCAAGATAGCCCTCCAGAGCTACCAAAGACCTTGGCTCTTGTCTCATTGCACTAAGTTTACCCATGTCGTTGCAATCACAGTGGAATGTGGATGATCTATTTTTCGACGATTGTATGGTAAAAGGAATTTGGAATCGAGAGTGTTTTCTAAGTGGGTGTGTAGGCTACGAACTCATTCCCAGGGTATGATCATTTGAGAGTTGGAAAATCATGCCAAAGAATGGTTGGATGGCCTTTTATGTCGATCACAAGGAGTGGTGATTATCAGTTGTTTAATGAGGCGGCAGAGGGGAATTAGAGCGATAGACATAAAAATTAAAATGATAAGGATATGAGAGGATAATGTTATGAGTTAAAGTGATAGGTGTATGAAAATCATGATTCATAAAGGGAAAAAACATTCAATGGGACCAAGGGTTTTTTTTCAATGTTTCCTTATTTCAATTAATCAAATAAATTAATTTTCTCAACTCAAGTTTTACCTTAGAAATTGATACAAGCTTGTGAAGAAACTTGAAACTAAACCTGATACTTATATACCAATGAAATTGTTGAGGCTAGCACTATGGTTGATCATGTTGGGTTTAAGACAAATGTTAATGGTTTCTTTTCTTGAGGTTGACTAGCTCTGTAAAACTTGGAACCAAGAGAAATGAATTATTTTTGGTGAATACCTGAGGATTCAAAAAGGAAAGAGGTTAGAGGTGTATGGTAGCTCTAATTCCTTATTTTGAAGCCAACTGTCACTGGATAACTTTGAATTTGCAAGGAATCATGGAAGAGGCATGTTATAGACCATCGAGTAACTGTTACAGTGATCTTATAACTATTGGGAATAGTGGTTGCAGAACTATGTGGTGGTTACAGGAAAGCTTGTAGGTGCATACATGACTATATGAAGGTTTTGTTGATGTTTCCTAAGGTTGATGACCTGCAAATTGTTGTCTTTGGTACTCCAAAACATTATCAACAATGTAAATTATCAAATGGGAACTATATTAGGTCCTTGTTTTTTTTAAGGTAGCAAAAAATAATCCGAAAAGCATTGATTTAGAATACAGCTTTTTTTTAAACATATTTTTGACACTTTAAATTTTCTTATATATCAAGTATGCACATTTTTTTTAAATGTTAGTAATTTTCATGTTGATTTTGAAAAGTGTTGATGCACCATCAACCCCTTTTTAGAGGGCTTATTTTTTACACTTGAAATTTTCTAATGTATTAAGTGTGGATAGTTTTTTTTAAATGTTGTTGATTTTCATGCGTATTTTGAAAAGCATCAACATTTTTTTAAGCCATATTTTTTACACTTTAAATTTTCTTATGTCCTAAGTATGCATAATTATTCTTAAATGTTGATTATTTAACCATTTTTCAAGTTGTCTTATTCATTTTCTTGTTTTTCGTCCTAAGATATTTGTTTTTTAAGGATTTTCCAAACATGTGTTTTTTGTTTTTCTTTGCAATGTTTTTTTATAATGATTTTTTTTACTTTTATTTGTAAAGTTAAAAAATAAATAAAAGCATTAATATTTTGAGGTAAGGATTTTCTATATATTTATATATCGTTAATTAATACTTCAATAAAAATAAAATAATTGTCACTAAAAAATAATAATTTTAAACACTTGACAAAAAATACACATTTTGTATATAGATATAATTAAAAAAACACGTATTTCAAGATAAAAATGACATGTTAATTAATTATTTTTATGAAAAAATAAAATAAAAGAAGTTGGAAAATTAACAATTTTTATGAATTTCATATCCAATGATGATAAAATTTGAGGGTTTTTTTTCAAAAAATTGATTCAAATAAAATTTTAAGTAAAAGTAACAAAAAAAAGTTAAAAATAAATAAATAAAACATACAAAAAATAAAAATAAAAACAAAACAAAATTCTTACAAAAAAAGAAGAAAAAAAATTAACATGTGTGTGTGTGTTTGTATTATATATTGTTGTGTGTGTGCGGCCCACGAGCCCTAGGCGGAGGCAGTCTAATTCCCGGAATCAGAATGCCTCTGCCCAGGGTGATATATATATATATATAATATATATATATATATATATATATATATATATATCTGCGGCCCCACAAGCCCTAGCGGAGGCAGTCTAATTCCCAAAATCAGAATGTCTCCGCTCGGGGGGGGGAGGAGGTACATGCCCAACTCCTTCCCCCCACCCAAGGTCATGGCGCCATGGGCTCTAGGTAGTAGGCAGTTTGATTCTTGGAATCGAACTGCCTCTGCCCATGGCCTCTAGGCCTGCGACCCTGGGCTAGGGGAGGAGTTAGGTGCACAACTCCTCACCACCGCCCAGAGCCATGACCCCACAAGCCCTAGGCAAAGGCAGTCTCATTCCAATAATCAGATCTAGCTCCTCCCCCCGTCGACCCAACAGGCCCTTGGGGGAGGTCGTCTGATTCTGAAAATCAAGATGCCTCCTCCCAAGATTCGTGGGACCCAACTCCTCCACTTGTACAAGGCCACGGCCCCACGAGCCTTGGGTGGGGTAAGCTCGATTCACGGAATCAGCTTAGGGCCCGAGGGGCTCGATTTTATTTATTCATTTATTTTTATTTGTGTTTGCTTAAATTTTGTTAATGTGTTTTGTTAATGTTTTTTATTTTTATTTTTATGTTTTTTTATGTTTTTTCTAAAAAATATGTTTTAATGTTTTTTTTTAAATGTATTATTAATTTATTTATTTGTTTTAATGTTTTTTTTACAAGTTGTTTTTTATTTTTTACACTTTTATTTTTCCGTTTATTATATATATATGGTCATGTTTTTTAATTTTTTATGTTTTAATGCATATTTTTATTTACTTAATATAATTTTTAATATTTGTGTTTTTGTTGGTTTGTTTTTTGTTTAGTTTTTTTTTTAATGTTTTATTTTTGTGTTCGTTTGTATTTTTCATTTTATTATTTATTATTTGTTTTATTATTTATGTATTTATTTATTATTTATTTTTTTATTTTTGATGTAGGGTCTCGGTTTTATTATGTGTCAATTTGATAGTCGTTTTTAAATTTTTCGTTATAATGGGTCGAGTCCACCCCCACAATGTGTCAATTTCATAGTTGGTCTTTAAGTTTTCATTAAAATGGGTCGAATTTGCCTATATTGCGTGTCAATTTAATGGTTGATTTTTAAATTTTTGTTGCAATGTGTGAAGTTGTCTTAGGCTAAGGTTTTAAAATCGCTATACTTTTAACATTTAAAAAAGAAATTACACTTGGTATAATAATTTTTTTCATTCAGAGGTTCATTTTTAAATTTTTTTTAGTCAAAATATTTTTCAATAAGTCCATGGTTGAAATATGTTGAAAACTTAAGGTTTTTTATAGTGGCGATCTTTCATTTGAATTCCATGGTTGAAAATTTGTCAAAATTTTAAGGTTTTTCTATGACATGATATTTTATCTTTCATGCTATGGTTGAAAATAGTTATAAATATTTTTTCTTTAACATCATGGCTAAAGAATGTTGAGCTTTTAAGGCTTTCCAGAGACGTGATATTTTATCTTTAATGTCATGCCTGAAAATCATTGAAATTTTAAGGCTTTTTAGAAATGTGATATTTTATCTTTAGTGCTATGCTTGAAAATCATTGGAGTTTTAAGGTTTTTTGGAGTCATGATATTTTATCTTTAACGTCCTTATTAGAAAATTTTGAAATTTTATCCCCAAATAAAATAAAAATAAACAACATTATTCTAGCATTAATGTTTTTTTTTCAAGGTGTTTTTTGCACAAAAAATGGATTTTTTTCTCATTTTTAAAAAACGTTGAAAATTTGCTCTGAAAATAAAAACAACGTAAAATGTTATTCCAGCATCAACACTTTTCGTTTTCAAACCTTTTTTTTTTTTTTTTGCTAGAGTTCTCGTTTTGAGTTTACAATTCTTGTTTGATAGTTTACATTGTTTATCGGGATCATAGAAAACTAAAAAATGAATGCGAGGATGGTCACACTAAAGATTTCATGCTAGAAAATGAAAACCCTATATATTTGTTTTGTCTTTTGATTAGAATTGAAACAAATACAAATTCCAAATGTTGATGTTGTGAATTTATTTTAATTCCATGAAAAGTTGAGCAAAAGAATTTGTTTAAGGGTACTCATCAAGAAAATAATTGCAGCAAAGATGTATGCTAAGTGTGGTGGCAAGATCAACAAAAATGGTTGTCTCAAGCTCTGTAACAAAGAGGCTTTTACATATGATTGACTTAATGTTGTTGCTAGGAAGATCAAACACACAAAATATCCTCCTTTTGAAACAAACCAATTTGTTTTTCTTACAGTTAATAGTCTCCCTTCTATTAGGAAAATTCTTGGGAAATGTTTGCCCACCAATATTTTGGTTTGCAAGCAAAATTCCTATTCAATTGCAACAAAAGACTAGTTTTCACAATTGAACCCATATTTTTATCTTTACTTTTTTATTGTTTTGTTTTCCTTTTTTCCTTTTTATTTTTATATTATTATTTTTTCAAAGAAAAGAAAGGTTCAAGAAGAACAGTAGGTTGAGAGCCTCGCTTGTCCACTATCTCTATCTCGGACTATTGTAAGACATGTTGAATAAATTCTTCTTAGTTAAGGGGAATTTGATACATTCTCAATCTATGTCCATTAACCAAAAAAGAGATTCATCCCCATTAGTAGTTTTAATTCTAATTGAACCATAATAAAAACTTGATTGATTTCATATAGGCTTGACCAATGTATCGTGAACTTTCCTTTATAATATTTGAATTTTGAATAAAAAAGGAGTATGAGCCCAATCACCTAGTTTAAATTGTTTTTTCCGAATAAATTTATCATGTCACTTACTCCTTTAGTGTTGGATGAGAGTGGTATGTTGAAGGGATTCCTGGTACATCTCCTCTAACTTATTCAAGTTATTTATTCTCTATTACGCCTCTGAAAGATCGATACCCAACTAAAGTGCAATCCTAAAGGTATTCCCCTAGAACTCTATCGGAAGAATAACTTATTTTCCAGACACCAACTCATATGGTGTAAACGTAGTTGTGCCCCTCAATGTGGTTATGTAGGCCCAAAGTGCCTCAAAAAGATGATATGCCCTATCTTTATGATGTAACTTTATTCTCTTGGTCATAATTGCTTCAAGGACCTTATAGTTGACTCTACCTACCCATTGAATTGTGGATGGTATGGAGAAAATTTCCAGTGCTTGATCTTGTATCACAAAGTGATGGATTTTACTAATTTTGATGTGAGCTTCTTCCCTTGATCTGTCACAATTTCTCTTGGCACACCAAAATGGGTAAAATTATCCCCAAATAGAAATTCTACAATTGTTTGTTTAGTAGCATGGAAAAGAGATTTAGCATCTAACCATTTTGTTACATAATTAATACAAACTAAAATATACCTCCTTTTCTTTGATACTAGAAAAATGGGTCCCACAAAGTTTAGAGCCAAACTTTTTGAAAGGATCTATGAGTACTTGTGGTTATAGAGGCATCTCATCATATTGTAATGGGTGGCCCATCTATTGATAGTTGTCACATCTCTAAAAATATACTTTGGCATTCCTAAAAGGGTGGATCAATAAAACCTTTAGCGAAGAACTTTGTAGGTTGTTCCCTTATTAGTGAAGTGTCCTCCACATGGCTCATCATGGCAAGATTTCAAAATCTTGAACATCTCATACTCATGTACTCACTTTCTAATTATCTTATTAGGTCTTGTGCGACAAATGTACCCTTCAATCTAGGAATAAGAGGCATTGATTTTGATGATTCTCTATTTCTCCCTAGGTGAGATATGTTGTAGTAATTTCCCTATGACCAAGTAATTAGCTACATATGCCAACCAAAGAGTGTGATTAGGCACAACAAATAAATGTTCATGAAGAAAATCATCATCTACGAGAGTTTTTAATCCTTCATTGTGAACCCTAAAAATAAAATTGGTTACCAAATTAGTTTTCCCAGGTCTATCTAAGATAGTTATGTTAAACTCTTATGACATCAAAAACCACCTAGTGATTCTACCATTAGTTATAGGCTTTTTCCTTAAATATATTATGGCAGAATAGTCGGTGTGAATGAAAACATCATACCCAGTAATATAGTTCTTGAATTTAATAATTGCATGATAGCTAAAAATTCTTTTTCCTTGATTATATAGTTCATTTCAGCAACTGTTAGATTCTTATTAATGAATAAATGGCATAAAACAATTTTTTATTTATTTTTCCTAAAACTATTTCAAGGGTTGTGTTAGAGGAATCTATTTAAATATGGAATGAAAGAGACCAATTAAGTCCCTTTAAGACAAGTTCCTTAGTAAGTCTCTCTTTTACTCCCTTCAAAGCAACTTGATGGTGCTCATCCCAAGAAAAGTTAGTATCTTTATTAAGAAATTCAAAGAAACGAGTGGCTATTTTTGTAAATTCTCTATAAATATTCTATAAAAACTAGTATGGCCTAAAAAAATTCTTGCATCCTTAGAAAATTTTGAAATAACTAGATTTGTAAAGTATCAATCTTTTTCAAATCAACCCAAATCATTGCAAGAGATATAAGATGTTCAAGAACAATCCTTGTATTTTGCATCATACAACATTTAACATTGCTCAAAACAAGGTTCGTTTCTTGGCATCTAATCAAAAACTTCCCTAAATTCTTTAGTTCTTCATTAAAAGAATCACCATACATAGAAAAGTCATCCACATAGATCTCTATGCAATCATGAATGAGATAAAAAAGACAACTAATACTGCTCTTTGGAAGGTGGCAAGAGGATCTCATAACCCAAAGGACAATACTTTGTAGGAAAATTTTCCCTAGAGGCATGTAAAGGAGGTCTTAACCTTATCTTTAGGTGTGATTTGTATCTTGTTATAACCATTGAAATCGTCAAGAAAAGAAAATTACTTTTTAACAGATAACGTATCCAAAACCTTATCAATAATAAGGAGAAAATAGTATTTCAAAGTGGATTTATTAAGTTCTTTGTAGTTAATGTAGATATGTCACTTTCCATTCTTTTTAGGCACTACTACCAGTGGTGAAACACGCTGGCTATCAAAAATCAGATAAATAAAATTAGCATCTAACCATTTTTGCAATTCCTCTTTAACAATTTTTTTCAAGGTCAAGTTCATGCGTCTTTGAGGTCGTCTAACGGGGTGGTCATGCTCCCAAGTATAGATATGATGTGTACAAGTGTCGGGACGGATACCTTTTATGTCATGATAGCTCCAAGAAAATGCACCAATATGTTTCTGCAAAATTTTAAGAAATTTTCCTTGTTGAGACTAATCAAGCTGAGAATGTATACGTAAGGTTTTTCCTACGTTAATTTCAATGGAATTAGTACAAGATTATGAAATGTTTTTGGTTGGTGAAATAATTTGTATTGATGATGGATCATGTGGGTTGAGACTTTCTTGAAAAAATGTACTAAAAATATAATAAAAAAGATAAAAAAAATTATGTAAAGCTTCCAAATTAACCAGAAAAAATTTTGTTTTGATTTTATTTAGTATATTCTTTTAATTGCACAATTTGATCAACTATAAAGATAGGCTTAATATTTTCTTCATCTTCATTAGTGTTATCAAGCCATAAGGTATCTTCATGGGTGGTTTTAGTGGGCAGGTGTAAAGCCATATTTTTCATAAAATCACCATATGGGATAAGCATGTTTCGAGATCAACAACCAATGAATGCATTTGCGGCAGCCAACCATAGCCTTCCTAGAATGACGATATGTCCTCCTATAGAAACTTTATGTTGTAGCTTAATAAACCCCATTGGATACTCCTAGGAGTCTAAGGAGACAATTATGTCATCCAATACACCTTTTGATCTAATTTTAGATCTATCAACTAACTCTAAGACAGTAGGTGTAGGACAAACATTAATAAATTGTAATTGTTACAACCATTATGTTGATTGTTGCTTATAAATCAATTAGAACATTTGGGACAAGGATTTCATTAATATGGACTAAAACAATGGAATTGCTAGGATTTACATATTTTTCTATAAAGGTTTGTCTTGAAATAAGATCTGTAGTTTTTCAAATAAACCGAATAGTTTTGTGTTCCATCTTTTTGCTTCCTAGTTTCTTTAGATAAAGTTAATAAATGGTTTTGGCGTAGAATGAGATGTCCTTAATTTCTTGTAACAAGGGAATTTCAATGTAGACATTCTTAAGTTTTGTCATCAAATCACGTTCAAATCGATCAATAAGTTTTTCCAAGTTTAGCCTCTCTAAGTAAGGAGGAAAATTGAATAACTGGGGAAGCTTCGATGTTGAAGGGAATTATTTTATTTTATCATTTTTATTTGTTTTTGGGTCTCCTTCTTTGATTCTTCTACAATCATTATAGGAATTTTTTTAGTAAGCACCCTTGTTGACCTTAAATGCATATCTTGTAATACCACTGGGGTGATTAAGTAGGTGGGAAAGGGTTGTAACTTAGTGTGGTAAATAGGCTAACTTACTTTATTATTTGGGTTAGGAAATGGCTAGGTAGGTAATTGGGTTAGCTTCAAAATTTGAGTGAGTGGCATGTGACTATTGAATTTGTGGTAATGGCTAAGGTTATGTTATTGGTTGAATTTGTGATTGTGTGGAGTGTGATTGTTGATACAGTGGTGGATAAGTTTGTTGTGGTGGTTATGCAAGGTATTATAGTTGAGACTCCATAAGGAATTGATAAGCATACATATTTCCAAAGCTAGGTTCTCTCCATCCTTTTTGTCAAGGATAATTGGGAACCTGCAGTGGAGGACATGCTTTCCAATACATGTTAGAATTTGGAAATTGTTATGGATATAGCTGACCACAATAAGAAGAAAATTATGATATAGGATTTGAAAATATACTTAGTTTTCAGGGTCTTCTTGGTGCCAATGCACACAATTTTTCTGTTTCATGGTCCTCCTCTTGGTAAATTGCTTTTAACTTTGGTAATGAGAGGTATTTCTCCGTCAGATGTTCTCTTGTACATATAACATAAATGTCAATAATATCTAAAGGACATTCTTTGAAGAAGTGTTTCTTTATGCATCTAGGAAAAAAAAATAGAAAAACTTTATTTCTCATTTTCTTGATTCTTTTTAAGTTGTGGAGTATCTAATTGCAAACTAAGAGTACCAAGAATATCAAGTTTTAAATTTTTCTAGTAAATGTCCTAGTTTAGCTCTAGTTACACCACATGTTACAGATTTGGTAAGTTTAGAAAAATTATCCCTAATTCTTATAGGGTTTAACCTTGCAAAAATATTCTCAATATAAAATAATAATAAAAAGATTCAATAGCACTTGCACATAATTTGCACAAAGATTTTACCTTAAAAACCCCAAACCAAGAAAACCAGACTAGTTTTTCTATATCTCTCAATGATTACATAATTTTTATACAATTCCTTCTTAAAAGTGGGTTTTATTCTAGGGACAAAAACCCTAACATGACTTCTACTATCAAATTTGCAACACAATGATGAATGGTCTAGATTGACTCTAAAATTACAATATTTTACAACACAAATTTTCCAAAAAAAATATTTAGGGGTACTATCCTCGAAAGCCCCCGTCAGTTGGGGGCTCCATGAAAGTGTCATCTTCCCCCCAAACCCCCCACAACAATAGTTATACAAAAGTGGGGCAAGTCCCCCCATTAGGAAATGGGGTCCAAACATGGCTAATTATGCAAAGAATGTAACACATACCCAATATTTTCACACTTGTTGTTTTCTTTGCATACATGGGGTCATAAGAGTACATGATCAACAATCCAAGGTAGTAATTCCCATTGTTTCTCTACATCAAGTGAACTTCTTAGTGCTCATATATTTTGTCAATGAATCAGCAACATTCTTTAAAGTGTTCACCTTTACCAATGGCACCTTCTTCTCTTCAACCATATCTCTCACAAAGTGACATTTAACATCAATATTCTTTGTATTTGAATGATAAGTAGGGTTTTTTGCTAGAAAAATTTCACTTTGACAGTCACAACCTATCCTTACAACTTGTTGTGCCAACCCAATACTTGAACACAATATTTGTAACCAAACTTGTTCATTGGTTGCATGAGTAACTTCCATGTATTCAACTTCTGTAATGGAAGGTGCCACTTTAGATTGCCTCTTGCTCATCCAACTAGTTTATCATCCACTTGTAGATATTATGTTATCCAGATCTCTAGCCCAATCTGCATCAACAAAGCCATGTATGTCAAACACTTTTTCCATTCTCAGTCTTCCTTGGTAGCACAATCCATAACCAATGGTGTCATGTAGATACTTGAAAACCCTCTTTATTGTTTTCCAATGTTCCTTCCTTATTTTTGACATATACTTGCTCAATACTCCCACTACATGTGTAATGTTTGGTCTGGTAAATATTATTTCATACATCAAACTTCCAACTACATTGGCATATGGAACAGGCAACATTTCCTCTTCCTCTTCCTGTGTCTTGGGACATTGATTTGCAAATAACTTTACACCTATAAGAATAGGGAATTTTACCAATTTACTTTCCTGCATGTTAAACCTATGCAATATTGGCTCTACATACTTCCTTTGATTTAAACAAATTTTCCTCCTTGCCTGATATTTTTTAATTTCCATGCCCAAACTGAAATTTGCATCACCAAAATCCTTCATGTCAAATTTAGAGGACTATTGAGTTTTCACATCTTGGCTAATTTCCTTGTCATTTCCATTAAGAAACATATATCCACATACATGACCAAATAAATAAGACGATCACCAAATGATTTAAATACGAGCAATTATCTACTTTCCTCCTTGTGAATCTAAGTCCCAATATATAAGTATAAATTTTTTGATACCACATTCATGGTGATTGATTTAACCCATACCAAGATTCGTTTAGCCTACAACTAGCTCTTTCTTTCCTTTCATAACAAAGCCTTCTGGTTGTTTTATGTAGTTTTCTTCTTTTAGATTCTCATGTAGGAATGTAGTCTTCATATCCATTTGTTCTACTTAAAAATCAAAAGCAACAACAACAGATAAAATAAATCTAATAGAAGTTAACTTGGAAATAGGTGAAAATATATCACCAAATTCAATTCCCTCTGCCTAGAAATAACACTTTCCTATTAACCAAGCTTTGTATTTCTCCATTATTCCTTTTGTGTTCAACTTCCTTTTAAACACCCATTTTTTGTCCAATGGGTTTTCTTCTAGCCAACAACTCCACCAGATCCCAAGCCTCACTCTTATTTTAGGCTACCATTTCTTCAAGCATGTCTTTTTTCAATATTTCTCCATCCTCTGGATCCACTACCTCCCTAACAATTCTAGGATCATCATTAGTAATAAACAAAGCAAAATTTAAACGAAAATAAGGTGAGAGTATACCTTTTTGGTTGCCTTCTTTGTCGAACTGATGTCCTCAATACCAGGATATGTGGATCTTCTTCTTCTTATTCATGTTCTTTTATAGAGTCTTATTCATCATCCTTCATTTCAAGCTCTATATTTTATGGTTATTTATCCCTTGGTAAGACTTTTTTTTCATAGCATCTTTTACTTCTCTAAATACCACATCTCGCTTATACTCAACCTTCTTAGTTTCTAGGTTCCAAAGCTTACAACTTTTCAGACCATTTTTATATCCAATAAAGATACACTTTTAAACTTTCTTATTTAACTCATGTCTACTCTCATTTGGAATGTGTGCATAAGCATCACACCCTAATATGTTTAAGAGAAAGTTTCTTACTATTCCATGTCTCGTTTGAAATATTATCATCCAACATTGATGATGGTGATTTATTTACTAGGTAGCATGTCGTGTCTACTTTCTACCCAAAATTCTTGTCCTAACCCGACATCACTAAGAATGCTCCTTATCTTTTTCATCAACATCATGTTCATCGTTTCTGCAACTCCACTCTGTTTAGTTGTGTATGGACTAGTCTTTTGTCGTGCTATACTACACTTCTCAAAGAACTCTTCAAATCCTTTCCCACAAAATTTTGCACCATTATCCATCCTCAATACCTTTATTTTCTTCTCTGCCTGATTTTCCACTAGAGACTTAAAACTCTTTAAATTTGCCAAAGGCTTCAGCTTTCTTCCTAAGAAAAATGTTCGAACATTCCTTGAGAATTCATCTATAAATGAGATATAATACACAAATTTATCTAGTGATGGAATTGACACAAAGCCAAACACACCTCTATGCATTAGTTATAGTATTATCTCTGTTGTTTTAGTACCAAAGGAGAATCTTACACGATTCTACTTCCCATATAAAGAATGTTCACAAAAATTAAAATCCAGAGAACAATTTGACATACCTTCTACCATATCATTACTATGTAATACTCGAAGGCCCTTCTCTTTGATATGTCTCAGTCTTTGATGTCACAACAAAGTCTTTTCCCCAAAGAATATAAGATTTGTTTCTTCTTCTACTCCACTTTCAGGAACAACAACATTGTTACACCCTTCAATAAAAATACTTATGAATTGAATACAAAACCCCTGACTTGCCCCACAAAGCCTTTGTTGTAGCTTCAACCAAAACATTAAGTAATACTAAATTTGAGAGACACAATAATATTGTGCTCTCTGCTTTTTTATCCAACTTGGTTGAGTCTTTTGTTGGCATCCCTGTTGGTGTAGTACCTAAATCTACAATCCATTAATCTATGTCCAACAAATCTTCCATTTTGAGCTTCCATGGCTCAAAACTTTTGCCACTAAATTTATTGATCTCTATCTTTGAATTGTTTGCGATTTCCTTTTCACCACAAGAATCACTTCCGCATATCTCCCATTGTAACAGAGTTTACCAGAAGCCTAAGTCAAACCCCTTAACCACACAGACATCCCCTTGAAGCCAAAACTACTTTGATACCAAATGTAGGTTTTAATCTTTCATGGATAATTCCTACAAACATATTCTCAATATTAAAAAAAAAAAAAAAAAAAAAAAAAAAAAAAACTTAATAGCACTTGCACATAATTTGCATAGATATTTGAAACTCAAAACTAGGGAAACTAGACTAATTTTTTATATCTCTCAATGATTACATAATCACTATATAATTCCCTCTTAAAATAGGGTTGTCTTCAAAAAAAAAAAAAAAAAAAATGAACTAACATAACTTCTCCCGTCATATTTACGACCTAATAATGAATAACACAAATTAACTATTTTACAAGGCAAATTTTCCAAAAATTTTGCTTTAGGGGCACTGCCCTCAAAATCCCCTGTTAGGGGGGCTCCATAAAAGTGTCGTTGCCCCACCCCTCATCCCTGGACCCCCCACATTGATAGTTTTACAAGGGGGAAACCCCCTTCTGGGGGGGATCCATAAAAGTGTTTTTTCCCCACCCCTCCCCTTGGACCCCCCACATTGACATTTTTACAAGGGGGGAATCCCCCCCAAGTTAAGAATTGAGATACAAATACAACTAATCATGCAAAGAATATAACACATACTCAACAATTCTCTACCAAATCTGGCTTGACTCGTTGAATATCTTATGCAAAGATAACTTATTTATGCAAAAGTTAGTTATGAAACATCACCTTCCCCTATCAAATTAAGAAAATTAATGAATTCATTTGAAAATCCTCTCGAAAAGATGGTTTTAATGGTATCTTGATCAAACTTGTTTATCCTAGATCATTAGAGATTGTATAAAAATATTTCAAGGTAGTCCTCAAGACTTTCTTCATCTTTTTTTCCATTTTAAATATTCTCTCGTCTCTAACCTAATATTTCCTAAGAAATACTTTTTGCATTTCATCTCACCTTTGAATTGTATTTTCCCCCAATCTCGTAAACCAAGACAAGGATGAGTCATTGGGAGTGGTAGAAAATAATCTATGATTGTTTGCATCATTCTAATAATCATAACTACGACATACTATATCAAACTTGAAAAAAAAATGCATCGAAGTCTTCATACTATGGAAGTGAGGTAAAAGCAACGGATGGATGTTCTTCATTTGTACTATTGCAATAGGGTCTACAATAGGAAACCTAAAATTTGTATCTTATTCATCTCTTGCATGTGTCTCCATCTCTCTATTAATATGGACTTCTTCACCTTTTGCCATATTTCTTCCTCCGAACAAAATATGTAATACTTTTTGGGAGGCGTCTTTCAATCTCTGATTGATTTGAAATCTACTTCAAACTCTAGTTGTTGATTTGGGCTCTCTGTTATAACAACTTCCATTGTATGATCTACTCGAAAGTTCAAATATTTCATGTGTTTTTCTTGTTATGGACCTTTGATCATTTGAGCTACTTGCCACAAACTTTGAAATCTATGAATGGGGTTCTATCTACTTATCTTCTAACTATAGATGTACATGTCAAAAATATTTAGTCTCTGAGGGGGTGTATTTATCCAAAATAATTACTCTATTTCGCCTTTTAAATCTACCTTCGTTATCTTTGGCCCTATTCAAATAATACTAGCATCACTTCAGAACCAAGTGACAAGAAACTCACCAAAGTAAATGTCTCAAACTATTACACTTCAAAAAATTCTGAAGTGACATCATCTTTGCTTCTTATTGTTATTGTCTCTTTACTGAATCTAGAATGCTAGCAACCAAAAAGGAAAGAAATCCACATACAACAATTCTGAAATCTAAATCTAAAAAGGACAAGAAAAATTAACCATTAATATATTAATCTCTTTTAATATCTCTAAAAATGTCAGTCAATTTAATTGTTTAAATTTCAAACATCAAATTATCAATTGAAAAGCATAAACTTAGAGACACTGACACCATATGTGCAGAGGTCAAAACATCAATGGACCTTTTCATCTATCACTACAAAATGGAATATTGTTGGACAGTGGTCATTGTATGTTTGGCTAGTGGTAGTAAGTGTGTTACCATTGATGTTAATATTCATGCTAGCAGAACAAGTTGGGTAGTTGCCATTGCCTGACAGTAAGAAATTGTGTTGGCATTGATGTCAACCAGAATAGCATGAATATATGCATTAGCATGATGTTAGGCAGGATAACATTTATGTCCACTAGGTTAGTTGTGATGGCAACAAATGTTAACATTGATATGTTTGATGTGTCAAGCTCAGAGGGAGTCATATCGTTGTTGCAGTTTCTGGTAGAGAATCATCACAGTAGCAGGCCTATTGGAAAAGCCATAAAAAGGTGATTGTGATGGTCGGAGAGTCTAGGATTCGCACAAGAAGAAGAGTCAAGCTGCAAAGAATGGCAGAGAGTTTGCGGCCATGTTTCAGGTAGAAAATGGGCTCAAGGACTGCATCGGGCTCTCTCCACTTGATAGTTGAAGTAAGGATCTTGAAGTCCTTAGGAGCATGTCGAATTTTGGAACCCCAGAACTAGGGAAGCATTCGAATTTTGGCTTCAGGGAAGCAGGACGAATTTCAAAACCTAGGAACTTCAGAGGGTTGGAGTCTCGGAGGGTCGAAGTCTCAATTAATTGGAAGCAGACTGAACACCAGATCCTCGAATTTCGGAACCTCAAAACTTCAGAGGGTTAGAGTCTCAGAGTGTCAATGTATCAATCAATCGGAAGTAGGCCGAGTTTCGAAACTCGGAATTTCAAAACCTCAAAACCTCATAACTTCTTATTAATAAATTATTTTAGAAGCGTCGAGGGTTGTAGGGGGCAAGTATTTACAAAGGAAATTGTTTTCAAAACCAAGGATCAAGGGACCCTTTCTCTCTCCTTAGAAGGGACAGATGGCAGCAGTTAATTGGCCCTCAAGCGTTGATGGTGATAGATGACATCAACATGACATGGTTGTATGGAGGACATGTGATAATTAGATTCAGCGTTATTGAGTGACCTAATGGGGAAATCCTGGTGACACGTGTCACTACTAAGGAGACGCCATGTGGGGTTGATGACACAAGCATGATGTCACCTTGGAATCATATCAAAATTTGGAGATTTTGTAAATCCTCCATAATTGCAATTTGAAGAAAGTTATGATACAGGGAGCTCCAATGTTGATTGGCACTTGTTCGTGGAGCCAAAAGAACCAAGGGTGAAGTGAAGGGCTTAGCACCTAAGTGTTATGTAGACGCCACGTGGGTATATCAAAAGTCGAATATTTTGTAACTGATCTGAAAATCACCCTTGAGTGACCTCAGTTAATTAATTATTGAATGAAGGTATTATAGACTCATGTGTTGGTGTGTGTCTATGTTATTTTAGGGAACGGATCGATCAGATTGCAAAATACACAGACACTGGAAAATGGAAAACAAGTAGAGAAACACAGTAAGCAAATACAAGAACACAACAATTAATAATGGCTTCACCCTATCCTCCAGGGCTACATCTCCGGTTCAGCTTTTAGTGGTGGCCTTCTTTTATTGTGTCTTTAAAGCAGAGAATTACAATGAGGAGCTCAAATTGAGTCTCCTGAAACAAAACAATGTTTAGTAGGGTGGTTCTTGGATCCCCCAAGCCACTAGAGTACACAGACTCTTTTACTTACCAGGACTTGACCTCTCTGGTCTTTAATGGGAGGAGCCCAATGTGGTGCTCAATTCCCGACAGATCCTCTCGGGGATTGCTCGACGCTGCCTTGTGCTGCAGGTCAGCTCGACTCTCTATATTTCTGCTTCTTGCTTCGTTGTCTTTTCTTTTCTCTGTCTTCGTCTTCTTCTCTCTGGCTCTTCCTCTCAGTGTCCTCTGTTCTCTGTCTTTGTTCATGGCTTTAAAGCCAATCAATCTCAGGACTGCTCGCTTCCTCTTCCACCCCCGTCGGATCGCCTGCTGTTGTTCGCTTGGGGTTACCTGTCTCTGCGTCATCATCAACGGTTCACAGGGAGTGGCCACTTGTCCTCTTGCGAACTGTGCCAGCTCTTCTTCGTCGATTCATTTTTTCGGTTACACCGTGGAATGAGTCATCCGCCAACTCGGCGGTCAAATCAGACATCAAGCTTCTCTCTGTCGTGGCTTAATCCCCTGTTAAATATGGTTCCTCCATCGGGCGCGATCTTTGCCATTAGATCTGGAGCCCCCATATCCGATGACATTCGCTCATTTCGCGCAGTTGACTTGCTCGACAGTTAGCATGCGATGAGCGGTGGTTTTCTCTCTCTTCTTCCTGCCACGCGTTAGGCGCTGAATGGAATCGCTCGTTTTTCTTCAAATCCGCTTACTACCCAAGGGTACCCCTGATATACTGCCTGTTTTGGAGCACGGGTCCTGCCTTTAGCCTTTAATGCTTTCCCCATGGTTTGCCCGGCTTCCATGTGACCGAGCGCTCGGGGCCTTTCCTTCTCGAGGGGTTTTTCCCAACGAATCACGCATCAGAAATGGCCTCCTTTTCCCGATCCGTGCTTCCCAAGTGCCAGTTTGGCCTCCTACGCAATCTCCATGGGCCTAGTTCAACGCGCTTTGACCGAGGTCCTCGTCGTTCCTCGCTGGATGCCAACTGCCATTGTTCAGAGGTCTTCCTAATTGCTTTGTGCTCTTGAATTCGAAGTTTTTGTCCTGATTTGACACTGTCATGGTACTATGATAATCTTCATGGATCCAATTCGAATCAGTAACTCCTCCATTATTGCATTTTGAGAAAGTTATGATACATGGAACTCCAATGTTGATTGGCACTTGGTCGAGGAGCCCAAAGAACCAAGGGTGTAGTGAAGCGATTAGCACCTAAGTGTTATGGAGATGCCACATGGGTATATCAGAGGTCGAAGATTTCGTAACTCCTCCGTGATTTCATTTTTGGAAATTTTCGATACACAGAGCTTCTGACGTTGTTGGCACTTGGTTGTGGATCCCAAAGAACTAAGGATGTATAATAAGAACACAAGGAGATAGCCCCCCAGCAGGATCCTGAAGGGCTTAGCAACTAAGTGCTATGTCATCGGTCACAATACCCAGTTCTATGGTGAAAAACAATAAGAGGTGAAGAAAAAGGGGCTAAAGGCCAATATCGGAATCTCAGAATTCCGTAATATCTTGCCTTAATAAAGTTATGAAATGTGGCTCTCTGCAATTGCAGTACATAGGTATATGAAGGATGAAGGAGTTGACAGCTAAGAGTATTTGTGTGCAAAAGAGTTGGTTGTTGGAGTAATGGTGACTGCATAGATCGATGAGTCAAGGCAACAAGGATCGCGATTGTGCAGGATGATTTAAAAGAGTTTGACATGAGCTGAGACAAGCCATCCCTGATCTTGCTTCCATGCTTCAAGAAATTAAATGAAGATCAGAGCCTCAGGTACAAGAGATTTTTTCATAGAAATAACAAGAGCCTTGTTGGAGTATACAAGAATGACAGAGGAATTATGTTTCAGCGTGGGAACACTCAAGTGCCCATCCTCATGTTTAATGCAGCAACAATGGGTGAGAGAATGGAGCATGTTCTCAGTGGTTAATGAAGTTGCAGTACCTATGTATCAGATGCAATAGCAGGAAGGAGTGATAAGTGCTAAGTACACATGGGAAGCATGAATGGAGAAATGATGGTTGACAGAGACAACATTGATCATTGTGTTTCAGTGAAACAAAACCTAGGATTGCAGTTGAACAATGTGGGAGAAGCAACATTGTTGCAAGTGAGTTGTGAGGAGAGCTCTGTGCGTGAGTGCTCTGCTGAGGAGAGTCAAGTGTGCTTATGCTACAAGAAGAGTTTGTGTGTGCCTATGTTGCAGAGAAAATATCCAGAGTGGGTCGGTGTTGTTGTGTGAGGCCAAGTGAGCCTATGCTGTAAAGAAGAGGTTGAGAGTGCCTATGTAGAGGAAAGAGGCCAAAAGTGCCGAAGTAGAAGAAGGCTGCCAAGAGCTGAGTGGATGTTGTTAAGAGCATAGGAATGATTATAGTGTGTTTCTACAGAGTGAGCAGAGGACAAAGTGCAGTGTGGGATGAGTAGAGGAAAGGTTGTTTTGGAGAACATTAGATCCTTATTGAGTGTGGGTTGGAGCTTGCATATAGGAATTTGGTGCTTCTATCTCTAGTGGGTGTCTGAAGAAAGCTTGGGGGTTGGTGTCTCCTACAAGTTGGTGCTTGCATAAATCCAAGGATTTGCAAGTTGATGTTTGCAACAAATCCGTGAAGTTGGTGCTTCACATGGTGCTTCTGGTAATTTAATCAGGTGTCTACAAAAGGAGGGAGTTGGTGCTTCCTGGTAGTGGGTGCTAGCAAACAATCAAAGGGAGTTGGTTCTCCTTGTGAGTAGTGTCTCACAAACATATTGATGTAATAGAATAGGTGCCATTATTTCTACATCAATAACAAAAACAAGCTTTGGTAGTTTTTCACATTAAACCTATGTGTCTCATGTGTTTGTTTCTCATGATGTGTATGCTTGTATTAGTTGATATAGTTGTTTTTATGGTTTGTTAATGGTTTCTCTCATATAATGGATGTCAAATTTGAATGAGTAAAGATAAATTGGCATAAAAGTTAAAATCGGTCTTAATATTGATTCACCCCCCTCTCAGTATTAACATTGTTTCCAACAATCGGCATCAGAGCCAAGTTTCTTCAGGAACAACTTAATCTCTCGAAGATAGATCAAAGAGAAACAATGGCTAATCAAGGTTGGCTAACAACAGAAGGAGTTCCATTTTTAAATGGATTAGAGTATGTACTCTGAAAGGTTGGAATGGAAGTCATTTTAATGGCATTGGATGTTGACGTATGGTGCTCCTTATTGAATGGAGAAAAGAGTGAGCAAAATGAAAAAGCCAAGGAAATCATCATGAAAGGGCTATCTAAACCGGATGTTAAGGAAGTAACGTATTGTGGAACATCAAAGGAAATGCTAGACATATTGCAATATCCGTATGGAGAAGATTGCAATGTGGCTCAAGAGAAGGTCGAAGAACCTTGTTGCTCAAGTAGTGAACCAAAACATGTAGTTGTTGGTGATAAGAAAAGAAAGAAAATGGAGAAGGCATCTGAAAGGAAAGATGCTCAAAAGATTGAAGATATTTCTACTTGCAAGCAAACTATTGATCTTCACTCCAAGGATGGTGAAGAAGAAGCCCTGGATGAGAGGCCATGTGACTCAGAAGGTAAGTTATTGCTTTGTGATAAATGTAAAGAAATAGGTCACTCATTATCTAGATATTCATGTGAATCACTTGAGGATAGAGATAGTCATGCATCTAATAGTAGTAATGAAGATAGACCTACTTTAGTAGAAATAGTGAAAGAGGGATCATGTAAAGAAGAAGAGGGATCTCAAGTGTGTTCATCTATATGAGAAAATAAGAGTACCCCTAGTAGTGATGAAGAAGGGATACCCCTTAGACCTGTGGAAGACACCATGGACACATAGATGGTTTTAGATCTCTGTGGTGTCTCATCCAACACCTCTCATAGCAAAGAAAAGAATCTAGATGAAAGGATCTATTTGAGGAAGAAGTTGATCTCTGCTCTAAAAGAGATCAAGGAGCTATTAGAAGCAAATCTCAAGCAAAAGCAACGGTTGCACGAGTATGAGCTTGAGAATGAGAAGTTGAGCAAAAGAATAGTTGATCTAAATGCTCAACAAGAAGAGGAAAACATATTGAATGGAAGGATAACCATTCAGCTAGATGAAAGATAAGCTCATTGTGAGGGACTACGAGTTGAAGTAGTCTCATTGAGACATGACTTAGAAAAGTCAAATAAAGAATTGTCTCAATATCATAAGCTTGAAGAGAGAACAAAGGCTTTGAATGAGATGTATGTTAAGCAAAGATCCCCTCTCATCAAAGCTAGTTTGGGTTTCAAAGAAAAACCAAGCTCCAATATTGCGAAGGTTAAAGGGTCAACTTCCCAGGTAAAGGCAGTTTGAGGTTCCAACAACAACAAAGGGAAAGAAGTTATTGGGCAAAAACTGCAAGGGAGGATAAAGCAGTAGCAGAATGGTAAGAAGCAACAAGAAGTAGAGTAGCAGAAGAGAACCAAGCAACAACAGAGAACAATGCAAGACAATAACGCAATCTTCCAAGGAAGGCACATGAAGAACCAACAGAGGTCCTTTCCGTCTCAAGGACAACGCCTTCAAAAAAAAGGTATTGTTAACTATCATAAGCCTTTTCATGGTTATTGTTTCTCTTGCAATAATTTTTGGCATAAGGCCATAGACTATAGATGGCATGGAAGAAAATGAGATGTGTTAGGCAGCAACAACCTAAGAATGCATAAAAAGGCTAGGAGAAGGCATGTTGACAATAATAGAACGCTTGAAAAGAGTGTTGTCAAGAATAGTAACTCTTCTGCCCCATTCTTAAGCCATATTGAATGCTACCATTATGGCAACTTTGGGCATGAGGTAGCATGATGCAGATATAACAGAATAAATATCGCTTCTCATATGATGCAGCAAAATGAAGCAAGTTGTCCATTGAGGATGGGAATAAATAGTGGAGCAGAGGAATACAAGTTTGTCTTCAGTGCTCAATGTCAAAAGAGCAAGATGAAAAAATGAGGAATAAATCAAAAGAAAACTAGGAAGAATGATCCTCTTACTCTTGATGTAGACCCCTCTATAAGGCAAAAATACAACAAGAAGACTTGGGGTGAGAAAGAGGACTTGAAAGAGAAGTTTCCTTTAGCCATGTGTAGCCAAAAGGAAGCCCAAACATGGGAAAAGAAGCAACTTGAGGGTAATGCTTTTGTTTGGACTCGACCAAAGAAGGTTTGGAAGAAGAAAGAGGACAATCTACTCAAGGGAAGAAGATCCTTTGTTTCTCTTCGATGATAAAAGGGAATGGCAAGAGAGACATAATAAGTCAAATGCAAGAAGTTAGAAGGAATAGACATAAAGGTGCATTTGATTGTTGAAGGTATAGTCGAGTCCCCTTGCTCATTAGAGTAATATATTTGTTTATTTCAAATATATCAGTATTGAAAAAGAGAGGAGTGTAGCCATCTAGGTTTCAGGGGGAGTATAGAACAACATCTTATGTTGTGGGAAGAAGAAGATGAGTTGCAGCAGAAGTATGGAATGAAAAAATGTTCACAGTCAAGTCAGGGCCACAAGATCTGTCCTCGCGCAAATGCAAGGGAGCAGATGCAAGAGATCAAAGAGAATTGGCTCAGGGGGAGTTGCTTTATTAAGTAGTAGTAGCAGTGAAGAGCAAGCTCAATGCATCACTTATGGGTGGTGTCGACATTCAACAGCATTACCATGAGAAATTTTAATGGGTACAAAATATGCATTGGCAGAGAAAGTATTCAATGGGAAGCCATAAGGTGTCCAAAACTAGAGGTTTATTGGCATGGAGGAAGTATATGTTTAGTGGGAGCATATCACACAAGTCCAGTTTATAGAGTAGCGGTGGTTATTAACCTTTGAAGAGAATCCTGCAGAGAAGATGCACAGTGACAGCTAGACCCTTGTCATCGATAGTCATTGATTGCATGGGGAAGAAAAAGTGGCGTGTATCCCTTCTCCATTGAAATCAAAGGGGGAGAAGCTTATTGGAGAACAAGTTGTGATGGCCCAAGCAAAGGAAAGAAAGTCATTGGTTACTCATGTAAGGAGATGTGTGGAAGAAGCATGAGGATTGGCCATCAATGTGGAGAAGTGAAGAGGTGTTGCCATCAATACCAAGGGGGAGATTATTGGATAGTTGGCATTGTTGTTTGGCTATTGGCATTAAGTGTGTTGTCATTGATGTCAACAGTGACGTTGGGAGATCAAGTTGGGTAGTTGGCATTCCCTAACCGTAAGCAAATGTGTTAGCATTGATGTCAACCAAACTAGCATGGAAGTATGTGCTAGCATAATGTTAGGCATGATAGCATTTATGTCCACTAGGCTAGTTGTGATGGTAGCAGGTGCTAGCATTGATATAATTGATATGTCAAGCTTAGGGGGAGTCTTATGGTTGTTGTAGTCTCCGGTAAAGAATCATCACAGGGACATGCTTATTGAAAAAGCCATAAAAAGATGATTGTGATGGTCGGGGAGTCCAAGATTCCATGGACCAGAAGAAGAGTCAAGGTGCAAAGAATGGCAGAGAGTTTGTTGTTGGAAATACTGAGGGGGGGGTGAATCAGTATTTCTTTTTTCCGACTATTGTTTTAACAGTTAAAACATTTATATTCAGAACACAAGATGAACAACAATAATAAATGTTTTTACTAATATAATCTTTGTAGTAAAATAGATACAATATATAAGTGGTTGCAATCAGTTTCCAAGCACCAACTTGGACTTTTGTGAGGCTCCAACCTCCAGATCACCAACTCTATTTCACCAAGGCACCAATCTTTGACTTAGGAGCACCAACTCCCAAGGACTTCAATCCTTCCAGTCCTTGAGACACCAGTCCCAAGGACACCTATCCTTCCTACTTCTGGGGCACCAATCCCAAGGACTCCAATCCTTCTTACTTCTGAGGCATCAGCCCCAAGGACTCCAATCCTTCTCACTTCTAAGGCACCAACCCCAAGGGTTCCAACCCAATCTTGTCAAGGCATGTTTGATAGTAATGTTTTGCTCTTAAAACTCGTCTCTACTGAGTTTTGTCTATTTATAGCTTCACTATAATCTCCATGCTACAACATCAATGACAAGCAGTCTTCTTATGAAGAAGTCTTTACCACTCTTCATATTGTCCACACAGAGTCTCAAATAGCCTTCATGACCTCTGATAATGTCTCCACATAGCTTTAGTGAGTCTTGCACTAAGCTCTACATAAGAACCAGCATTATGTTCAAGGCTTTCACAGTGAATGCTTCAGCATGACTGCTTCTCTGCTAACTACTTCTCCCCTTCCACTATCTCCTGTCCTGTTGGTCCTTCGGCCCTTTTTTCGTTCTGCTGGACCCTCTGCTGCTGCCTCTGTTTCCTCCAGCCTATTTCAATAGCATTCAACACTGCTTACTCTCTGTTTTTGTATCTTCCTGATGCCTCTGACCGTCAGTTTCCTCTTTTCGTTGGCTCTTCAGCTTCCTCGATGCTCGCTTCAGCTTTCCTCTGCGCTGGCTTTTCCTCTTTGACGCTTTGGTTTCCTCTGCGTTGGCTTGTCCTCTTCGGCGCTTTGGTTTCCTCTGTGATGGCTTGTCCTCTTCATGCTCACCAACACTCCTGGGACACATTGATTCAATGGCGAGGACCGAATAATACACAGAGAGAACATGTTCCATGTAAAAATTGTAACATCGCTCCTTTTTTCACTAATCATAGACATACACAGGACTTTACAGTTTAACGGAGAGACTATACCAATCAGGCCGGACCCACATGCCACGTCACAATCGCAATCGCAATCGACTCTATTCAAGCCTCCTGAACTATCGGAACCGTTATCATAATCCTTTTGGCCTAAAAACCCCAAGCAACACAAATACTGAAATACACAAGAAAATTATGAAAATCCAACCGAAACTCTAAAGTGCGGACTTCAAATTTATTACCCCTACATTTATAAATTTATCGGGTCCGCTACATATATCGCAATCGGCAGTCGCAGCTTCCCCATGGCCGATGTCCGATTCACCTGCGGATGCGATATTATATTAAGCCAACTAGTAATGTTGCATCGTGTCCGCAACATTCATCGCAATCGGTTCTTGCAGGAGGATAGCCCTTTGGGCATTGCGATATACGATTATTGATACGGCAGATGCGATATGATATTAAATCATATTTCAATGTTTCAGCGGGTCCACATGTATCATAGTTATACGACATTTATATATATATATATATATATATATATATATATATTGTCAAATTTGCATGTTTTAATGTGCCAAGGCTTAGAGCCCGAAAATCTTAAATACACTAAAAACATGCTTCGGAACACTTTTGGTGGAGTTCACTGTTTATGCACCCGAACTTATATGTTTCATCGGGTGTGCACATATATGTCGTTGTCGGGGGTTTCGGGTAGTGGCACATAACCGGGCCGCCGATTATCATATCGCCGATATATCTATATACCCCGCCTCTGATAGTGTAGATGCCTATATGTGTGTGTGTGTGTGTGTGTGTGTGTGTGTGTGTGCCTCTTTTAACTCTTCTGCCTCTTCTTTAGCTCTACTCCTTTAACTCTTCCGCATATATATGTATGTATTCCTACTTTGCTTTGGCTCTTTAGCATATATTCCCCGATAGTGTATTCCTTGGCATATTTTGCCATACTTTGCTCCGATAGTGTATTTGCATGCATATACACTATATTACTCCTGTCCCGATAGTGTAAATGCATCCATATATTCTCTCTGATAGCTCCATTTTTCTCTTTGCTCCTTCGCTAGCTCTGTTTGTTCCTCTATTATGTTAACTCCTCTTTTTGATGACTTCTTCCTCTCTGTTCTTCTTAGGCATGTATTACATGCAACGATGCTCCAATGTCTTCCTTTGGCTTTGCAATATGCAATGCTTCTCCGATGTGGCTCCTCTTGCTCCAATGTCTTCCTTTGGCGTTGCAATGTCTTTCAATGACCTCCTCTTGATACCTTCATGCCTTGATGGCTTCTGCCTTTTACGATATGCCTCTCTTGCTCTGATATTCTGCAATACTCTTAAGCATAGGCGATAGCTTTGATATGCCTCCTTTGTTAACTCCTCCGTTAACGGACTCTTGCTCATGACTTGGCTCTTATGATGGCCTTGCTCCTGTCTCTTCATGGATCTGCTCTGCTTCCACCTAGCTTCATATCATCATCTAGTATCTAGAATATTTCCATATTGACATCAATGACAACCTAGGTCAACAATCTCCCCTTGTTATTTATGGCAATATTCTTCTTCTCTCCACCTTTGACATCAATGGCAAAGGAGTGCGTTAGGACTCCCCGTATCAAACTGCTTATGTTCTTCATGAATGGTAGATTTTCATGGGTCTATGACTCCCCTTGTCATAGTGCTCTTCTTTTTACTCAAAATAGAAGGATTGATGCTTTATCATCAATTAGCACATTAATCCCTCTTCATGTCTCAGAACTATTTTATCATGGCTTCAACAATGCTTAAAAAATGCCCTACTTCAATGCTTTCAATCAGATTGCAAATAGCCATACACCAAGTGTCCAAGTCCAGGTTTTCATGCTTCAATCCATGTTGTTATTCCACAGTGAGAATTAGATATCCAATCTATCACTGTCTTTTAAAATCATTCTGTTGATTTGCATCTTTTTGCAATGCTTCAGTGTTGTTATATGCTACCCGCTGCTCTTACTTCAATCTGCATTCTAGTTGTATATGTTTGTTTGAAGATTTCCTCTATTAATGTCCATAATTTATTTTTTCTCACATTAAATCCCTGATTCAAGACATTTAGCATCTGTAATATCAGCACCATAGTTATTTGCCCTATTTCTCTAGCATTAGATGGCTTTCTCTGTTGCTCCAAATACTACTTAGTGATTAAGTGGAAAGCATCTTTAACAACAATCCAAGGAATGGTTATAGATCATGTTCTTCAATGCAGTACCCCTAAGAAATGATATTTATCAAGGAATGATTGTTAATATAGCTCAATAAGGATTTCATAAGGACCCTTTCACTAATAGCTTCTGCAATAATGATCAAGAATCACAGGCTCCCCCTAACTCTATGCATCATCTCTTTTGGCAGAGTCTTCCCATCAAATGCTTAGATTATCAAAATTTAGGGCAATGACATATGTTGTTGGCTGGAGAGCTCAAGGGACTTTTGGATTGTATTTGCTTCCTTCTCCATACTTGTGTAATTTTCTTCTTTTGCATGGTTCAATCTTATGTAAGAGCCCAACTTAAGTTACAATCACGTGCCATATGACCAATGTTATGACACTTGAAGCATTCTACATTGTTCATGAATAAGAATTCATGATTTCTTCCTACAAAATTGTTTCTTGGAGATTGTTGGGGACTATAATATCTATCTCTATGAGATGGTTGGGGACCATAACATCTATCTTTATGATATGCTTTATAGTGTTTTTCCATGTGACCAAAGTTTGTTCAAGAATAACAATAACCAAAAAATGAACTTTGGTACCTGGGAGATGGAGATTTCCTTGATGTACTTCTGAAGCCTTTTGCCTTGAGATCCTTTGATGATAACCATTGCCTCTCGCATCTTTAACATCATCTACATTTCTTCTTGGAGCAGGATTTCTTCTATTGTAGCCTTGACTTTTCTCCTTGCCTTTGCTGGAACTGGGAGCATCACCATTTCTTTCTGGCTTCTTCACATCCCTTTTGTTTGAAGCATTTTCATTCTTGATTGAGGATTCACCTACATACCCGAGACCTGATTTATCAAATGGACATCTATGATAGCTAAGCATGTCATCCAAGGCCTGAGAGCTCTTCAAGATTTTGTTCATCCCTTCAATATTTTTTCTAAGGAAGACAATCTCTTCTTCCAATCTTTCACACTCATTATTCTTCTTAGCAAGTTGTTTCTCAGTTTCTTCCTTGATACAAGTAGCTTCATCTGCTTCTATTTTAAGGGATATGATATCTGACTTCATTTTGAAGATTTCTTCATCCTTTGCTTCTTGTAGTCGAGATTTGAGAGAGAAGACCTCTACTTTGTACTGACCAATCTCTTTTTCAAGTTCGTTCAATCTCTTGTGCCCTTGTTCAAGTTGACTTGACAAGGTATCTTCCCATTTTTTTGCTTTATCCAATTGATTTGTCATGGATATGACTTCTTCATGATGCTTTAATGAAATTCCTTCTTAAGCTTAGCAAGCTCTTCATCCCTTTCTTGTACTTGAAGCTTGACAAGGTCAACTATATCTCTTGTTTGATCTTGGTCACCAGCGAGTATTATCTTCTTAAGTTCCTTATTTTCCTTTTCAAATTGTTAATCTATTCCATGGCAGCCATAAGTTGAGCGAGGAGATCTTCTACAAAATCTTTTTCATTCTCTTCATCTTCTAGGTCTACTTTAGCCTTGATGTCATCATTCTCATTTTCAGCGTCTATGATGGGTTCTGGATTTCCTTCTTGATTTCCATCATCTTCTTGACTGATGATCATGGTCAATGCTCCTTTTGAGTGACAATCATGAAGTTTGTCCCATATACCCTTTGCTGATGAATATTTTCCTAGATTGTTCTTTATAGAATCAGGTAGCCCATTCAAGATTGCCTTTATTGCTTTTGCATTGTAGTCCTTGGATTCTTTATCCATTCTGCTATCATCAATCACTGATTTCTAGATTTCAATGCCTTGAGTCTGTAAGAAATTCCTCATTCTTGCTTCCCATATATTAAATTTCCCATTGAACCTTGGAGCCTCCTCAAATTGATTGTCTTCTATCTTAATAGTAGAGGGAGACACATCCTTGGGAGGATTGGAGACTTTCTTCTTTGACTTCGCCATTTGTGTTTTGAAGATCAACCTTCAAGTTGTTAGGCTTTGAATGAAGGTACTGGCTCTGATACCAATTGTTGGAAATACTTGAGGGGGGTGAATCAGTGTTTCTTTTTCCGACTATTGTTTTATGAGTTAAAACATTTATTTTCAGAACACAAGATGACCAACAAGAATAAATGCTTTTATTAATATAATCTTTGCAATAAAATAGATATAATATGTAAGTGGTTGCAGTTAGTTGCCAAGCAGCAACTTGGACTTTTGTGAGGCTCCAACCTCCAGAGCACCAACTCTATTTCGCCAAGGCACCAATCTTGGACTTAGGAGCACCAACTCCCAAGGACTTCAATCCTTCCAGTTCCTGAGACATCAGTCCCAAGGACACCTATTCTTCCTACTTCTGAGGCACCAATCCCAAGGACTCCAATTCTTCTTACTCCTAACGCATCAGACCCAAGGACTCCAATCCTTCTCACTTCTCAGGTAACAACCCTAAGGGTTCCAACCCAATCTTGTCAAGGCATGTTTGATAGTAATGTTCTGCTCTTAGAACTCTTCGCTACTGAGTTCTGTCTGTTTATAGCTTCACTGTAGTCTCCATGCTACAGCATCAATGACAACTAGTCTTCTTATGAAGAAGTCTTTACAACTTTTCATATTGTCCACACAGAGTCTCCAATAGCCTTCATGACCTCTGATAATGTCTCCACACAGCTTTACTGAGTCTTGCACTAAGCTCTGCATAAGAACTAGTGTTTTGTTCAAGCATATGTTCTCACTGTTACAGTGAATGCTTTAGCATGACTGCTTCTCTGCTGACTACTTCTCCCCTTCCATTGTCTCTTGTACTGTTGGTCCTTCGGTGCTTTTTCCGTTCCGCTAGACCCTCTACTACTACCTCTGTTTCCTCCAACCTATTTCAACATCGTTCAACACTACTTGTTCTTTGTTTTTGTATCTTCCTGATGCCTCTGACCGTCGATTTCCTCTTTCTGCTTCCTCAACGCTCGCTTTAGCTTTCCTCTGCACTGGCTTGTCCTCTTCAGCGCTTTGGTTTCCTCTGCGCTGGCTTGTCCTCTTCGGCGCTTTGGTTTCCTTTGCACTGGCTTGTCCTCTTCGTGCTCACCAACACTTCTAGGACACGTTGATTCAACAACGAGGACCGAATAATACACAAAGAGAACATGTTCCACGTAAAAACTGTAACGGCGCTCCTTTTTTCACTAATCATAGACATACACAGAACTTTACAGTTTAACAGTGAGACTGTACCAATCAGGGTGGACCCACATGCCACGTCACAATCACAATCACAATCGGCTCTATTTAGGTCCCCTGAACTATCGAAACCGTTATCATAAGCCTTTTGGCCTAAAAACCCTAGGCAACGCAAACACTGAAATAGACAGGGAAATTATGAAAATCTGACCGAAACTCTAGAGGGCGGACTTCAAATTTATTACGCCCACATTTATAACTTTATCGGGTCCGCTACATATATCGTAATCGGCGTTTGTAGGAGGACAGCGCTTTGGGTATTGCGATGTGCAATTATCAGTATGACGAATGCGATATGATATTAAATCATATTTCAATGTTTCAACGGGTCTGCATGTATCGCAATTATACAACATATATATTATATATATATATTATATTATATATTGCAAATTTGCATGTTTCACTGTGCCAAGGCTTAGAACCCGAAAATCTGAAATACACTAAAAACATGCTTCGGAACACTTTTGGCGGACTTCACTGTTTATGCACCCGAATTTATATGTTCCATCGGGTCCGCACATATATGTTGTTGTCGAGGGTTTCATGTAGTGGCACATAACTGAACTACCGATTATCATATCGCCAATATATTTATATACCCCGCCTCTGATAGTGTAGACGCCTATATATATGTGTTTGCGCCTCTTTTAACTCTTCTGCCTCTTCTTTAGCTCTGCTCCTTTAACTGTTCCACATATATATGTATGTATTCCACTCTGCTTTGGCTCTTTGGCATATATTCCTCAATTGTGTATTCCTTGGCATATTTTGCCATACTTTGCTCCGATAGTGTATTTGCATGCATATACACTATATTACTCCCGATAGCTCCTGATAGTGTAAATGCATCCATATACGCTCTCTGATAGCTATGTTTTTCTTTGTGCTCCTTCGATAGCTCTGTTTGCTCCTTTATTATGTTAACACCTCTTTTTGATGACTTCTTCCTCTCGGTTCTTCTTGGGCATGTATTACATGCATTGCTGCTCCATTGTCTTCCTTTGGCTTTGCAATATGCAATGATTCTCCAATGTGGCTCCTCTTGCTCCAATGTCTTCCCTTGGTGTTGCAATGTCTTTCAATGACCTCCTCTTGATACCTTCATACCTTGATTTATGCATTTTCCGATATGCCTCTCTTGCTCTGATATTCTGCAATACTCTTAAGCATAAGTGATAGCTTTGATATGCCTCCTTTGTTAACTCCTCTGTTAACAGACTCTTGCTCATGACTTGGCTATCCTGATGGCCTTGCTCCTGTCTCTTCACGGATCTGCTCTGCTTCCCCTTGGCTTCATATCATCATCTAGTATCTAGAATATTGCCATATTGACATCAATGACAACCTAGGTCAACATTTGCAGTGATATTTCAAGTAGAAAATGGGTTGAAAGACTGCATCGGACCTTCTCCACTAGAAAGCGCTTTTAAAAAAAATCCAACGGTGTGTGGAAGTCCATAAATGCATCTCGGGATTAAAAGTTATTAAAAACCGAAGTTAGGATCTAAGTCCTTAGGAGCAAGCAGGGTAAATTTCAGAGCCTTGAAACCAAGGAAGCAAGCCAAATTTCGAAACCAAGGAAGCAAGCCGAATTTCGAAACCTCGGAACTTCAGAGGGTCAAAGTCTCATTGAATCGGAAGTAGTATAATATCAAATCCCCAAATTTCAGAACCTCGAAACTTCGAAGGGTCAAAGTCTCGGTCAATCAAAATCATGCCAAATATCGAATCACCGAATTTCAGAGCCTCAGAACTTCGGAAGGTCGAAGTCTCAGTCAATCAAAAGCACGCCAAATTTCGGAACCTTGTAACTTCTTATTAATAAATTTTGTAAAAAAACGTCGAGGGTTGTGGAGAGCATGGATTTACAAAGAAAATTGTTTGCAAAACCAAGGATTGAGGGACCCTTTCTCCCTCAGACAGGACACATGGCAGCAGCGGATTGGCCCTTAAGCGCTGACAGTAACAGATGACATCAACATGACATGGTTGTACAGAGGACACGTGGCAATCAGATTCAACATTATTGAGTGGTCTAATGGGGCAAATCCTAGTGACACATCACCACTAAGGAGATGCCACATGGGGTTGATGACACAAGCATAATGCCACCCTAAAAGCATATCGGAAGTAAGATTTCGTAACTCTTCCATAATTGCAATTTGAATAAAGTTTCGATAGAAGGAGCTCTGATGTTGATTGACACTTGGTTGTGGAGCCCAAAGAACCAACGACGTAGTGAAGGGCTTAATACCTAAGTTCTATGGAGATGTCATGCGGGATATGGTAAGTCAGAGATTTCATAACTCCTCCAGAATTGCATTTTGAGAAAGTTCTGATACAGGGAGCTCCGATATTGGTTGGCACTTGGTCGTGGAGCCCAGAGAACCAAGGGCGTAGTGAAAGGCTTAGTACCTAAGATATACAGAGACGCCAAGTGGATATAACGGAAGTCGGAGATTTTGCAACTCCTTCGTAATTGCATTTTGAGAAAGTTTTGATACAGGGAGCTTTCGATGTTGTTAACACTTGGTAGTGGAACCCAAAGAATCAAAGGCATAGAGGGAGAACACAAGGAGATAGGCCCCTGGCAGGGCCTTGAAGGACTTAACACTTAAGTGTTATGTCCTCGGTCACAACACCCAGTCTTATTGTGAAAAACAATAAAAGGCGAAGCAAAAAGGGCTAAAGGCCAATATCGAAATCTCACGATTTCGTAATATCCTGCCTTAATAAAGTTATGAAATGTGGGTCTCCGAAATTGCAGTACAAAGGTGTATGAAGGATGAAGGAGTCCACGGCTAAGAGCAATTGCGCGCAGAAGAGTTGGTCACTGGATTAATGGTGACTGCAAAGATCGTTGAGTCAAGGCAGCGAGGACCATGATTGCGTCGGATGATTTAAAGGAGTTTGTCATGAGTGGAGACAAGCCATCCTTGATTTTGCTTTCGTGCTACAAGAAATTAAATGAAGATCAGAGCCTCAGGGACAGGGGATTTATTCATAGAAAGAACAAGACCCTTGTTGGAGTGTGCAAGACTGACTGAGGATTTATGTCTCAACATGGGAACACTCAGGTGCCCATCCTCATGTTTAATGCAACACTGATGGGTGAGAACGAAGCCCATTCTTAGTGGTTAATGAAGTTGCAATACCTATGTATCAGACACAATAACAGGGAGAAGTGCTAAGTACACTCAAGTAGCGTGAATGGAGAAATGATCGCTGACAAAGACAATTGATCATTGTGTTTCAATGAAACAAAACCCGAGATTGCAGTTGAGCAATGTGGGGGAAGCAACATTGTTGCTAGTTAGTTGTGTGGAGAGCTTTGTGTGTGAGAGCTCTGTTGAGGAAAGGTCAAGTGTGTTTGTGTTGCAAGAGAAAAGATGCAGAGTGGGTTGGTGTTGTTGTGTGAAGCCGAGTGAATCTGTGCTGCAAAGAAGACGCTGAGAGTGCCTATGCATAAGAAAGAGGCCGAAAGTGCCAAAGCAGAAGAAGAAGGTCAAGAGCTGAGTGTATATTGTTAAGGGCAAAGGAATGAGTAAAGTGTGTTGCAAAAAAGTGAGTAGAAGACAAAGTGCAACGTGGGATGAGTAGAGGAAAAGTTGCTGAGGAGAACAGAGTTAATATCAAGTAGAGTAATTGCCATATACAAAGAACATTAGTTCCTTATTGAGTGTGGGCTAGAGCCTGCATATAAGAAATTGGTACTTGCATCTCTAGAAGGTGTATGAAAAACTTGGGGGTTGGTGCCCCCTGAAAATTGGTGCTTGCATAAATCCAAAACGCTGCAAGTTGGTGCTTCAACAAATCCATGATGTTGATGCTTCACATGGTGCTTTTAGTACACTGATTAAATGTTTACAAAAGGAGAGAGTTGTTGATTCTTGCTAGTGTGTGCTAACAAATAATCAAAGAGAGTTGGTGTTCCCTGTGAGTGGTGGCTCACAAACATATTGATATAATATAGTAGATGCTCTTATTTTTACATCAATAACAAAAACAACTTTTGGTGGTTTTTCTTCTCTTGAAAAGAATTCCACATTAAACCTATGTCTTTGTTGTTCATGATATGTATGTTTGTATTGATTAATATGGCTATTATTATGGTTTGTTAATGGTTGCTCTTATATAATGGATACCAAATTTGAATGAGTAAAGATAAATTGGCACAAAAAATAAAATTTGCCTTAATATTGATTCATCCCCTCTCAATATTAACTTTGTTTCCAATAAATATCACAATAAAAACTAAACAACTCACAAACCACTACTACAAGGGATTTATTCACTGAATGGAAAAATTGAGGGTAATCTTGTTAGGGCACAAGAGTCCTTCACTCAACTATGGGTTGTGTTCCTATCTTGTTTACAAAACAAGTCTCGAACCTTGACCATAATCCATTGTAATTGCTATCAAGTGAGTTTAACAAATTCATTTTTAATTTTTAAATAACTAAATTATTACAATTTCTATATCAATGTTTGTATAATAGACTCTCATTGATTTGGATAAATGATTAATGTAATATTTAATATTATTCTAAATCTTTTTTATGATGCTTCGCTACTGATGTTTGTATAATAGACTCTCATTGATTTGGATAAATGATTAATGTAATATTTAATATTATTCTAAATCTTTTTTATGATGCTTCGCTACTAATGGTTTTTCACTGTGATGATGAATCAGACATAAAAAATGTCAAATAAATAACTTTAAAGCCGATATGATTTAATTAAAGATGATTATTAAAAACAAAAAACTAATGTCACCTTGGCCTTCGAAAGGATAAATCTAGCTTAAAACCATTGGCAAAGATGATAAATCAAAATAAAAGATAACCTTATTCCAAAATGTTAAGACACCGTAATTTAAGATCTTTTTCTACGCTTAAAAGAAAGTAAACAATGATTAAACCAAACCTACATGTCAATGATTCAATTAGAACTCGCTGATTGCAAACCATATCTACACAAATCTACAAGGATAAATCCATCCTATTTAGTAACTTTTACGCCTAAAATAATACAACACTTTCACATAGCAAGAATGCACCAAAACAATAAATTTGAACTTCTGGCTTAAATTTGGAGTGTCACATCTCTCGAAAACTCCCAAGCAAGCCCAGCACCCAAATCTGTTCACTTCATGAAATGTTTTACTACAAATTTCAAAGATCTTTTAAAGAGACGACAAAAACAAGTACAAATTTCAAAGATCTTTTGAAGAGTCGACCAGAACAAGTTCAATTCACAGACAGCTGGTTTACCAAATCACCTGATTTTACCCAAACGAAAAAAAAAAATTGAATAACGCTGATTGAAAGTTATTTGAAAAAAAAAAACAATTTGACACACTGGAAGTTTAATTTCACAAATAACGGAAAAAAATTACTATTTACTACCCTAACCTCGTCAAGCAACGAAGGTGCGAAAGAATTACGGTGTCAACGTTTCATTGGAATATTACGTAAGCAAAGCACATCGCTTGTTCGGGAACCAAAAAGCACTCTCTACTAATAGTATTAGAGTTGGGACAAATATGTACTTTCCAATAGCTTTCCTTGTGAATAGAGAAATTTCCTACGATATTGGGCATTTATCAAGTATTGCTATATTTATATTTTGAAATAGAATATACAAATGAATTTACTTAAGCTAGTGTTGCTTGACTGTAAAATTATTTATATTATAACCCCCATTTGTAAGGAAAACAACATAATTTCCGGGATGGGATAATGGTGTACATAAACCGGAGAGCATGTACGCACAAGTTAAGGGATTAGAATACGAAAGGCAGAACCGAGGGTAGCTTTAGATTTCACAGGCATTTTGGATCGTCATCTTCTGGCAATGTGCTTCAATGGATGATGGTACCTCTATTAACATAGCACGACCAGTACCATAGAAACCATCATTTAATACGATGATGAAGAGGGTAAAGCGGGACAAGAAATTCATCGCAGCATTGCTATGCAGATTTAAAAAGCATTTGGATGATCTGGTGGTTGGCACTTCACTGGACGGTTGGTGGAAAGTAGGGCACATTTTGTTTACTTCTCCACTGGCCCGTGTTCTGGTTTTCACCATGGAATATAGCAAACCAGCACTAGCCCAGGAGGCTAGGAAGAGAGGCAGATCGACCAGGCGTAAGGGTCAAAAGCAGACGGAAAAGATGCAGTGGCTATTCAGAAATGGTGAGAAAGGAGGTTGATGCCATGGAGGACAGGATCAGGATGACTAGGATAGAAATTTCGAGTGCTGAGGCAGATGCAGAAATCAGTAATCTCATTTGAGACACTGGCTTCTCCATGAGTGGGGATGCCAAGCATACCGAAATGCAGACCTGTATTTGCACATCTAAGAATCACCAGGCTATGGAATTGAGCACAGGGGCTCTAGGAGAGTGATTCCCTTCAGATACCAGACCAACTGCCCCGATGAACGGCCGCCGCAACTATAACAAATGTTTTGCGTCGTATTATTTAGACATGATGCTGCGATTAACGCTGTCTGGGGGACTGTGCTGAAAAATGAGGAAGCAATGGACGAAGATGCAGACGCAATGGGAACCAGAGGGTACAGACTGCTGCTGCTGCTGCAGTGCCAGAGGACAAAGACCAGGGCAGGGAGGCAAGAAGCAAGTCCAATCGATGAGGATTCATATCACGAGGACAGATCCCCAGCTCATTGATTTTTAGGGGCCCTAGTTTTCCTGTTTACGAGGACTGCTTTGATTATAGCATCTATGGGCCCTTTGTCATAGTTTATCTAGAGCGAATGGGATTCCAGATAGAGCAATAGGTCTGCTCACTGACCTGGAAACGAAAGATACGTATATATTTTTGGAAAAATTTGATGCCAGACTCTGTACTGGACACTATGTACCGTTTTATGTAAAGATGAATAGATAATAGATAACTAGCTAACTTACAAAAAAGCATAAATTACTTGAAAAATAAAGCCATACACAGAGGAAGAATTAGTTGCCAAACAACAAAAAATAGTCTGGTGACAGACTGCTGCTGCAGCAGTGCCAGAGGACAAAGACCAGGCCAGGGAGGCAATAAGCAACTTCAATCCATGCGGACTCATACCACGAGGACAGATCCCCAGCTCATTGATTTTTAGGGGCCCTAGTTTTCCTGTTTTTGAAGACTGCTTTGATCATAGCATCTATGGGGCCTCTGTCACAGTTTGTCTATAGTGAATAGGATTTCAGATAGAGCAATAGGTCTGCTCACTGACCTAGAAACAAAAGATGTCTACATTTTTGGAAAAATTGGATGTCAGACTGTACTGGACAGTATGTACAGTTTTATGTGAATATGAATAGATAATAGATAACTAGCTAACTTACAAAAAAATTGAAAAATAAAGCCATACACAGAGGCAGAAATAGTCAACGCTGAAAGTTGCCCAACAACAACAAAATCCTCTGGGGACATGTTCAAACTCAGGATCCAATGTGTGCAAGTAATATCATATTTGGATGCACAACTCAGAACAGTACTATCTCTATGAATACCAAAAGAGAAAAATGCAATTTGCCCAACTTGTTTGCCACTCGAATGTGCATTGGATATTTTATTAAAGTTGTTACAGAATTGAACTCGAGGGAATTGCCCAACCGATTGCATTACCATAATCATTTTCTTTTGATGCTCTAAGAAAACATCACAACGTTCAACGCCAATAAAACAAAGCCGTAGTCTAGTTCACAATTTTCTCCTGAAAACAATGGAAATTCTAGCAGGATTATTTCAAAATCCTGCAGAATTTTTTTCAAATCCTGGTTACAGCAGTCAAGCTTCAGTATTTTGGGATGCCCCAGGGGTTCCTGATCGTGCCAAATCCATTTCAAACACTCCCAGGATTAGATTTCTTGAAAGAAAAAAGATCACAGGGTTCCAGCAAGAATTTCACCTTCCGGGCAAAATTGTGGCCTCGGTAGATGAGGCCTAAAACAAATAACAAATTAGCAACATATATAGTGACGTGTAGAAGCTATGCCGCCTAATACATTCATCAGAAGGTATTTTTTTTTCAAAGCAGTATATGCAGAATACAAGGCCAAAAAATATGTAAAGCAGCTAACTCATCCCAATCATTGCAGCTTTAAGCATACGGTGATCCCCAATAATTAAATCTTTAAAAATTTGGTGATAATATATTCATTTTATACACTTGTAAGATAAAGGGAAGTATTTCAATTGCATGTCTCTTGAGCATTGCAGAGATTAAGCTTTTGCCTTTTATAAAATCTACGATCCTTAGAGCTTGATTCCAACGTTCTGCAGAGCTTTAAAAGCACATGAGAAAACAAGTCTTCTACAAAAAATAAAGAAAATATTAAATTAGAGACCCTTCCATGGTAAGGGTCAATTACAATTCAGAATACAGATTTACAGGAGACTAAACTATCTACTGTATCAATCGCAATTTTCTGCAATTTGAGCACCTGCCCATTGAGTCATATTATCAGACAACTGACCTATCAAGCCCTTGGCGTGTACATTTGAAGAATCAAAACTTTCATAATTTGAATTATGTTGCCACGAGCTCCTTCCTATATCACTGTTAATCAAGCATCTTAAATTTCCATATTTCTTGCTATCAAGAAGCATAATCCAAACACTCGAAAATTAGCAACACTGTCAGGCCCCAGTGCTTGAGATTTCGACATAAAATCCAGTGAATGATTGACTGGGTATGCACAACATACAGACGTTAATCAGTTAGACCAGACATGAACCAAGCCATGCCAATTGCCAGTATATATTTCATTCCGCTCTTCATCGTAGAATAAGGCAGTGATGTCTTCAAGTGCTTCTTCTACGGTACTTCTGATTGTAGAGGCATTTGGGCGATTTCTAGGACTAATCTGAACATTTGGATCATTTGCACGAATCTTCGCCAGGCACTTTCCAGTTAATATGTTGCTTATATTTATAGAACCAACTGCAAACTCCCAGGTACATCTCAGTCATTACATATAAAGAAAAATAAAAACTGTTATAAGAAAGTAAATCTTTTCAGCAATAGAAAATTTACAACCTGTAACTGAACAACAATGTTGGGGCCTGGGTTGTCTTACCATTTTCTTCTGCTCCAGAAGAAAGAGGAAGTGCCTTGCAGTAAGAAATAATCAAATCTTGATCACTAGTAATATAAATGTTATTTGTATTGCAATCAGGATGCCATAGCAAATGGTCCTCAAATGAGGTAACCAGCTCCCCTCTGAAATTCCATACAGCCACTGTACGATTGCGGAATGTCAGGAATAACTGATTCTCATAAAGAAAAATAAACGCCGATGGAGTCAAGAACTCTGCCCTGCTTACTTCAGTCAATTGCGTATTGCGAACCTGCCACAATGATTGGCAGCATTTACAGATAGAACTTTATGCAGAAATATAGGTCAGCATTTCAAAAAAAACCAATAATTGGAAATCATTATACTAATATTTTAAAAGCAAAAAAAATGGGGTTACTGAGAAAACACAACTCACATCCAGTATTTGTAGGTTCTCATTTTCTTGTTTTACGAGAAGTTTCTCATTGAACTGCTCAATAAAGTCAACCTTCTTATTGCGATGCAATAGGTGATTAAATGCTTTTAAAACAGTGCCATCCTCTATAGATAAAATTTTTAACGGAACATGCCCACTGGCCCTGTCGAATATTAGTAACATTATCCCTGGGCTGTCCTCCAATCGGCAATGAAAAAAGGAAAAGAGAAAGATGGATCAGAAGATTTAATGGAAATCAATGTAAGAACAATGGTCCATTCACAAAGTCTAATCATTGCTAGGATTGACAATTGTTCAACTATCCATTTCAAAGGAACTTGAGCTCTGTTTTTACAATCTCTTAGATAAAGTAGATCATATCATCTCTACCTGATCTTTATCTCTTGAACATGTTCATCTGATATTGAATACAATAATGTGTAGTTCTTTAAGTCGAACACCTTATAGATGCTAAAACCATCAGAAACACCGCAACACAATTAGGAGATCTAGTAAAGTTTTACGAAAACACTACGCATCAAAAAAGTTGTTCACATAAATACCAAGCTTACCCATCCTGGGCAGAGTAGGTGAGAACTTTTCCGTTCACATCATCAAACTCTACAAAACCAGGCCATTTCAATGACTCGGACTCGAATAAGGCAAAGCCTGCATCTGGTTGACCCCTCCGGATATACCTACAAATTTTCATGATAAGTGTCATTACCAAAACATCTATCATTCAGGTTGCACAAAGCTTAAATATAATTGCATATATTCCAAACCAAACTTGGAATTTCATGATTCACAAACTTGGATCAAAATAATTCAAGGAAAAACATACTCAATGGGTGTTGTTCTGCATTTCAGTGAACTGAAATTATCCGAGGCATATACTGACACTGTGATTAGAGAATCATTGTTCTTATTATAAAAGAGGCTGCGTATCACTTCATCCGGGCTTATATTCAGGTAGCATATTTTCTTATTGGCCTCTGTCAATGCAGAAAAAATATTCAGACACTAGCAAGAAACCACCTTACAGAACCGAAGAAAATATCAGCCACATAATTAACACTTCGAAAGCAAATGGTCTTCATAAACATGTCTATCTTCTCACCCCTGCTAAACGCTGCACAAACACCAGATTGGGCCAAAGCAAATACAATATCACGTGCTGCAACAATTTCTATGATTTTCGACCTCTTTTTCAGGAACTGCAGCTTCAAAAACCAATGTGCCTTGGGATCATAAGTGTCAAATTCCTCCTGAAAATAATAACAAATTCAATAAATCAATATCGTGCTAAAAATCCACCATTTAACATACATCAAAAAATAAATTTCATCTATTGCTCTAGATAAACTCGAAAGGCATGCTTTAAACTGCAACTACAGGTCACTTACAAATGCCAAAAGAAACAGAATCTAAGAAATTTATAAATAATGAACAGTAGACTTAACTGCCTGGATATTGAGAAAATGTTCAGTAAAAAGAATTACGAAAAATAACTCAACGCCAAGAAATCTCAGGATGGATTCTTCAACGGTCTATAAGAAAGTGGACAGAACTTCACAGGTTTTTAAATATGCACTCCATAAACAGTACGCATGAAAAGTTCTCACAAAAATAAATCTTGAGAATAAAGGGCAGATGTTCCCAATAGAATAAACTAGCAGACTAAAATCTAAACCCAATTGGTTTGTCTATATTATTGATTTGGCAAGAGATGTAATATTCGAATATTTCAAGGAAATTTTCAAAAAAAATCACTGAGCAAGACATCAAAAGCTTGCTCTGTTAACCATTATACTTCATCACGATCGACACTTAATGGTCTCAAATTAATCATTTAGGAAAATGACTCTTTACACTGCTCAATTACTAACAAGCTCCAGAAAAGCGGCCTTAACTTGGCCTAGCCAATCTAGGGCACAAGCCCAGAGTGTAAAAATGTACCTCATCCGAATGGATAACATAAATCAAGGGTTCTCGATCATTCAAGGTCCTGCTCAAAATATAGCAGTTTACAAGAAAAATACCCAAACCCCACCACCCCCTCGCCCCCCCACACACACTTCCCACTTAAACAAATAACCCACAATAGTCAACAACTGCAGAAAACTACGTTGTCACATAGAAGACTCTATATCAGAAAGGAAATTCTCACTTCTTCAAGTCTCGATCAAAAATAGCAGTTTACCATAGCAAATCAAACATGTCTTTACAATTTTTGGAAATCGGAAGGCCTCCTAAGCAAGCAAGTATTTTAATTAAAACTGATACTCCTAAGCAAGCAAGTATTTTAATTAAAACTGATACTCCTAAGCAAGCAAGCACTTAATTAAAACTGATTATAAATTATGACATGCAAAATTAAATCAAACTTATCTAGAAGTCATATCTTACCTTGAAAACATTGTAAAACGAAGCAAACATTTCACTTATTCCGGTCCTTTATTAAGATTTCATTTATCGGGTTTGTTATGTTGCATTTATATATGCCATAATGCACATTACACGACGGAAATCGAAATAATCACTTTAGCTTGCATTTCTTTAGAGTAAAATATCACAAAAGGGTTAGGGCCATCCACTTTGCACAATCAAATGTCATCATAAACTGTTAACCTGATTCGTTATTTGGGAATCAAAAAAGAACAAATGCTACGAGTGTGACAGATTTATCCGATAGCCCAGAATTAAAGTCGACTAAAGATAGCCTAATATTATAAACGAAAATATAAACATAGATTCCAAGCATAAAATAGGAACAACTTTGCTTGAACTCTACACAGTACTTGAGGCCTCTGTCTTTATCTTTTACAAAATGTTTCCGATTATCACTATGCTGCAAGTGTGTCCTTCCCGAAGCTGCGAGTAGAAGAATAAAATGACATCATCCAATAACTCTTCCCCACGCTAGAAGTGTTAGAATAAAATGTAGCCACCACGCAACACAGTCTTCCCCAAGCTGGAAGTATTAGAAAAAAATGGAGCCAGCATATAACACACTCTTCCCCAAGCTGGGAGTTTTAGAATAAAATATCACCAGGATACAACACTCTCAAATATCCCTGCCACTGAGATGCTGTAGGTGGCGGAATCCATTTCGCCATAATAACCCAAGATTTCCACCCGACCCCACCAGCAAGACATGGGCAACCTGAGTTCCCGAGCCTGCACGCAAGAGGCAAAACGATTGGCAGAGCCTCCATCTCTGGTAATCTGAACCTTGGCAATGTATGAAACACCCCGACTTTGCCATCTAACCAAGAACTGTTGGCAGAGTCTTCAGCATTATTCAAAATAAAAAATGATTTGAACTTACTCAAAGTATATTGATTTAAACCCTAGCGAAAGTATATTAGCCTTAACCCTAACAACTGATATTTGTTATTTTTTTGCTAGAGAGGTCTACAGTTCAAATCTTTACAGGAAAGACGAGGGCAAGAGCATATGGAAGTGTACGTTCCGAGGGCAAGAGCATATGAAGGTGTACCTTTCTAAAGAACTAATTTAAAGCGAGAAACAGGCCAGAACCCTAACCTGCAACTGAAAATTCCGAAACTTCTCCTGGGAATTAGTGATGTTGAAAGCCCTGTTGCCACTGGTGCCGATCTCCCGCCTTTGCAGCTTACGCACGCAGTTAGCAGAAGCGTCCACCCGTTGACGTTTGGCAGCGACGATGCGCCGGCCACTGCAAGGTCGAGGGCTTGCTGCGATCCTTCTGCCCTCCATATTCAAGAAGGTCAAAGATAACTATTCTCCCTTCGCAGCAAACAACAGCGTCAAAAGAAGCCTCTGCGCCGCGCCATCGCAGCAGCAAATATTGCACAGATCGAACCCTAGGGACTCCGTTTGCATTTGAAAACCAACCGGGCCGTGTTATAGATTACAGATGGCGTAGCAGAACCCTTCGGAGACCCTTGCCAAGCCCATTCTGCAGACGAAAACAAGACCACCATTCAAAGGGGAAACTGCGCATTGTAGAGGAAACGAGCAAATGGGCTTCTCATGCTGTTTGAGAAGTCCCCTAGAGGACTTGGGCATGGAGATCCAAGAGGCGTGAGAGCTCGGATTGGCTGGTACCTTTCGATACCTGTTGAAACCAAAACGAGGAGGGTCAAAGAAGTGATGGAACGTAGCTGTATCGCCTAGGTTGTATTTAAATGTCCCCTTCGAATCCGTCTCCAATTACGAAAATTCTTTTACGGCCGTGGTGACGCCGTTAGGGTGTCACGGCAAAGAAATTTTTCAAAAATTGAGTTTGGGTTTTCGAAATATTGAACGTTGAGACTCCCTGGCAAGAAAATGGACACCTGATATGTGTCCACCCTACTTTTCCACACAGTTGTGTAATGGATATTTAAATTACTCTAATATTGAGATGTAACTTTAATTTCCAGCAAAGTTTTTGTTGAGTTTAGGGATTCCTTTGTTGAATAAAGAATGGTATAAGTGAATCTTGTCTTACATTTTTCTATTCTTATTACATTAGGGATATTAAGTGTGAAAAGTTTAATAAAATATTGAATTCAAAATTTATAAAGTTATTACACTAGGATATTAAGTGAGAAAAGTTCAATAAAATTTTGAATTCAAAATTTATGAAGTGTAGATCAATTAATTTTATTGAGTTTAGTTCTTAGGTTCAATCTTATGATTTTGCATAATTTTAATGATAACATCTCACTATCCAATTAGATAGACTGGCCCTAACCTCAACTCAATCTTTAAAAAATGAAAAAATAAATACACGCACTCTAAATACAATTAAGAATATTATTACAAAAATAATTTTTAAATAATGAAGAGATATTGCAAGTAAAGTAATCTCCTATAATTAAAAATAAAAATAAATTAAAAAATGTAATGCAATGTAAACATGTTAACTTGGCCAAAAAAACATAAAAATGACAAAATAAAAATAACCTTATAAAAATAAAAATGATCCATGGCATTGAGAACTCGTGGTATTCATGTGGAATACAACCTATTTAAAGGAGGGAATTAAATGAGCCTAGATCCATCTTAACTTGGGATCTATCAAAGGGATCAAATCTCTTGACATGCAATCTTCTTTTAGAGTGAAAAGAGTTTTGATCTCTCTTCATGCTTAGTAGATCCAGAATTAAGATGGATCTAAGTTGGTATTAAATAAAATATCATTGCACCGCTCTCTAACCTAGTATGGTAGAGATGTTGTAATGTCATGTAACCATTTTGACTTGTCAAGATAAAATAAAAATAATCCTATGTTAAAATAAAAATAACTTCAAAATAAAATAATAAAAATTCTCCTTCATTATTATTATTATATTTATTATTTTTGTTGGGTCGTTAAGGTTAAGGTAAACTTGACTTGGTCAAGTTACCTGGTTTTTGAGCTCGAGGTTTATGAGAACCCATAGTATTGACCCATGGTATTCATGTGGAATATAACCTATTGAAAGGGATAAATTAAACTAGCCTAGACACATCTTAACTCTAGATCTACTAAGCTCTGAGAGGGATCAAATCTTTCAAGATGCAAAACTCTTTTATTGTGAGAAGATTTTATCCCTTTAGAAGTTGGGTAAATCTTTAGTTAAGATGGATCTAAGGTGGTCATAAAATCATGACACTTTAAAATAATACTTACAATTATGAATGCAATATAAATATAAATAACAGTTATAAGTTAAATTACCTTGGATGAGGCTAAACACACCCTTCTTACATGTCATTTTTAACTCTCGATTGCATTTAAGGAGAAATAGTTCCAAGAAGTGTGAAGCTTGTATGGATTTTACAAAGTGATAAAAACAAAATGGAATTTGATAATCAAATTAATTTGGAAAAAACAAAATTAAGTTTATATATATATATATATAAACTTAATTTAAGTATAATTTTATCATTGAATCATAATATTATAAAATAATAGTTTGCAATTGTGAACATCATGTAGATAATAATTATAAGTTAGCTTGTTTGGGGGATGAGGTGATGGAATGTGATGGTCAAACTAGTTTGAAGAAGAACTTTGGCTCCAATTAAATAATGGTATAGTCTAACTATTCTACATTTTTTAGGTTTTCTGGTCAAAATAGTCTAAAATTTGCAAGAATTTGTAGGAATCACAAGTTTGATGTCTAAATTGTACACAATTTGAGTGCCTCAAGGGTTTTTTGTTGCATTGAAACCATTTATCCATTCAAAAAATGGATTTTAAACAACAAAAAACATGATTTGAGCAAAATTTGTCTCATGGGATTTTGACCAAAAACTCCAAATGTAGAATAGTTAGACAACACCTTAAAGAATGGTATTATATTTTTTTTTTAAATAAAGAGATTATGTCGAAAAGTTACATTTAAGAAGCTAGTAAAAGTAAGGGCATAATCTATCTACTCTACATTTTTTACTTCATGGCCATCATATTTTTCCACCCTCAAGCAGTTTGACATCTCCTCCAAAATCACAACCTGGACCCTTTGTTTCCTATATCTCTAGTTCTTCTCTAGTAGTCTTTTTTTTTTCAAAAAGAAAAGACCAACATATTTTTTATTAGATAAAAAGATGTTTACATTGTCATAAATAACCTTGTTATACTCCATACACTCAAAATCTACAACGAGTATTATATGATCAATCATGGACTTTTGTCCTCCATTCTAAAAACCCAGGAAAACACCTTCCTATATTGAGGCTATCTATATCCTATCTTTCTCAAAACTAAATCAGGTATTGTCACAAAAAATGATCTAACTAGAATACCAATTAATACATCTAATATCACTTTAACACAAAAACTTGCCCACATGGAAAATATAAATGTACCATACATATTATAAATATATATTTTCCATTATCTCTAAAGAGAATCATTGCAGAAAGCTAAAAAAAAAAAAATCTCCAAGTTGTTTAATGCAACCTTCCTTTGATAATGTATTTGCAACTACATTTTGTTCCCTGTATACGTGTGTGAACTTCAACCTTTGGAATCTGCCAGTCAATGATTTGATGTGCTTCATCTAGTTAATGAGTGAACGTGGTTCTACAGAAGACCTCTTCTTTACCCAGGCAATAACCACTTTGGAATCTCCAAATACTTCGATAGACTCAATGGATAACCAATTTGCATAGACTAGTACTCCCCGTATAGCAATAATATCTACTCTGTTATTAGTACCCAACCCACTTTTCCAACGAAAATGATAATACTTGCCAGGTTCAGTGACTATAAACACCCCAACACCAAATACATTTTTGCATGCCACCTTGTCAAAAAATCCTACTGGAAAGTTGGTCCAAATATCCACTTGTTTAATAAATCTTAGCAACCTTTTTTTGTACTAGACCAATTTCATAGTAGTATGCAACAACCTTGCTATAGATAATAATGATGTTTACTAAAGAATCCTCAAAAATGTGTGCATTCCTACTTCTCCAAATGCCACAATATATATATAATGGGAGAAAGTAATGTTCCTTGTTATTCGTGATCCAATCCAATAAGCACTCTTCAATAGAATTTGAATTCCATTCGGTTGAAATATGCAAGTCTTGCAAAACACCATTCCAAATGGAAATCGTGAATGAACAATTTAGTAAGAGATCTCCCATGTCTTCAATCATTTTTTTCCATATCACATGCCTACCAAGCCCAATGAAGCCTCTCTTACATACGTTTTCTTAGGTTAAAAAATTGTTTTGCCATGCTACCAACTAAAACATATGAGTTTAAGGGGAATGCTTCACTTCCATAATTTTCAAAACCAACTTTTCTCCTTTCAAGTTGATTGAGTCTCCGAGATATATTTATAAACCACCTGCGTTGAGATCTTTTTTGCTATTTGTTTGCCATCCCAAGAGAGGACGTCATCACAATCACACAAAGGGATACCTGCCATGGTTAAGTTGTGAATATGCATATCCCAAGTACACGCCATCTCACCTCTTAAACCAGGTTCCCAAGATCGAGTCCATGAGGGAGTCCCTATGGAAGACACGTTAGTTACATAGATTTGATTTATAAAGAATATGCCCATATTATGTGTGTACTTGATGATCTCGATTGACATAGTATGCTCCCCATCGAAACCTTTGATTGGATCTATGCCAGTCTCCACCTGTGATCCTGATCTAATCTCCCACCGAAGATTTCTAAACAAGCAATGTTTGCTTTTTATCAAGCTATTCCATATGTAAGATATCGAAGATGGGGCATGTAGTGGCCAATCTAGGGTGCTAGATTAGACTAGATTTATTATCGACCTGGGTAAGTAAACTTCGAGGCGTGTGCCTAAGATCTATAGACATAAAGGATTCCTAACTGAGTGTTTGTTGTGATAGGCGACAGTACTTCTTTATAGAAGGTTGAGGTATGTTTCCCCTCACTTTAACACTCAGATTACCTAGATTATCTAACTGTCCCAAAGATACAAAGTATAGCTAGACTGAGATTTTGGTCCCCTTACAAGGATGTTGTGCACAAAACTCTGTCTAGTTAATAATGAAGCACTCATAAAGAAATAAAAAACACACCGAACTTTAAATACACAAACAGAGTCTATGGAAATGCTTTAAAACATAACGCTGGATCAAATCTCTTACAAGACCTGGTTCAATGATCTAACGATGATATCTTTAAGCAACCACCATAAATACTATTTGTGAGAAATCGTAATCGAATTAACAAAATCATGAGCATGGAAATAACATTAACAGTATGCGTTCTATGTAAATTCAAGAGCTATGGAAATGACATTAAACGATATGCGTTCTATGTAAATTCAAAAGCAATGGAAACGAAAGGAACAGTATACCAATCCACGCAGGGCCCGTCCACGTTTCAATGGTACACTAGAATGAACTCAATCAATCGACAATATTAACGCATAGACAATGCTGGAGTGAAATCGTAATTATATTCAAACACTGAAAATTGCAATCACATATATGAATTCGGTTCTCCAAAACAATACACAGAGATAATCGTAACTTGTCCTGAAAACAAAAATGATACCGAGTCTTTATCTGCCTTCCTATCTTGAATCGAATGCACATTCATTGAAGCAGATGTTTCTGCTTTTACAGTGGAGTGATTTGTGGTCATTCTAAGATGAACCGATTTCCAAAAAGACAAAACGAAACCGGTTTAGAAACCATGGCTTTTACTGCCTTTGTAACCAAAAGGCTGGGGTTTGACCCAGCGTTGACTGCATAAGTAGGAGCTTTTGATCTGCTGTAAAATCGATTTTTCTCCATGCTTGTACATTCAGGAGCTCGTCCCTATCCACTGCTTTGGCTTGCCTGTCATGCCATGTGTCAGATGATAAACCATTTACAGGATGTGATGTCTTCATGCAACCTTTTTGTTAAAAATTCCTAATTTCTAACATAAAAATTCATAAATTAACTTTAATGCAAACTAACAACTATAACGCTATTAACTAATCAATTTTGATGGATGTAAAGGGGTCTATGGAGGGAAAAGATAGACAGTTGATGATGTTTTTAGAAGAAAAAGAGGGTAATGGAATGGTACCAACATCTCCCCCAAGCTTAATGTCTTAGCATGTCCTCATGCTAAGCTTGATGTGCTGCCTCTATACTTTGTCCCTGCCTGAACCTCTGCTGCCTTCAACAATACATCTATGTTCTTTTTAGCCAGGGCTTCCTTCTGGATGTGGAGCTCATGCTTCAAACTCTTGTATTTCACCTTGATGGCTTTCTTTTGGGTATAGCACTTGGTTGCCCAGTTACAAATGTCAGCCTGTTCAGCCTTGAGCTCTTTAATTTGCTCCTTGAGCTTTTCATTCTTCTGCTGGGTTTTCTTACTCTGAATTTTCAACATCTCATTCTCCCTTTTAATAACTTTTTCTAGCATGTTGGCCTCCATCAGTTCTTCTTTTAATCTTTCAATTTTCTTTTCCAGCCTCCTTTGTTTCTTAACTGCAGGTGGTGACTCCTTTCCTTGCCTATTATTGCTCTCAACCTCCATTTCGGCTTCTTGTCCATGCTGTGAGTGAGCACTGCTCTCGATGTCCATCGGTGCATGTGCATTGGATTTAGGTTGATCTTCTTGTGGCTGGGTCTTTTGTGCTCTCTTGGATCTTCTTGTATAGGTTGTGAAAATTTTATCCTGCTCCTTTTTTTGGGCAGCCTCTTGTCTCATCTTCCTCGTCCTCACGCTACTACTGGGTGGAGGGACATTGTTTGATTTATGCACAGGAATCTCTTCATCAATGTCAAGCATGTATCCTGAGTACTCTTGTTGCTCTTGCTCATCCTCTCTATCTTTGATTTGATTGGCAACCAGGAACTCCTTCCATGTCTTGCCCCTTTTCTGCACTTCAAATTCAACGAGAATCTTAATTAACCCGAAATGATATAAACTTTTGTCCTCGTTACCTTTCTGCTTTTGGATAGTCTTCGACATCTTGGTCAAGCTTTGCAAGAGGAAATATGGTAAACTAATAGTGCACTGCCCCTTTAAATGTAGCAGGAGTTTAATATGGTACAAATAGACTATGTTATATCGACCCTCGCATGTAACAAACTTTTGGATGATATACACCATCTCGTCCCATGGATGTATCAACCAGCTCCTTGGGACCCCCTTCTTCCAGTTAACTGATGAAACCCTCGACCTGGACATGAACTGGGTCCATGATTTCTCTTTGAATTATTTAGTCTTGAAGTACTTCTCTCCTTCTGGGTTGATCCCTAAGGACTGTGCTATAGTGTCTTCTGAGACGCTAAATGAGAAATTACCTATCAGCGCCTTCTCCCCATTGAATGTAAAGGCAAACTGTTTAGTCACTTCCTCGTTGCTTCCATTAAACTTTTCCAAGAAGAGTAGCCACTGTTTCTCTCTTAAGATTTCAATGCAGTCATCGTGGTACTGAGAGCTATCAAATGTGTTTGGTTCTACTCTATTAGTCATTTTACAGAGAACTCTTGCTCTAACCCTCTTCGTTTATGCTTATTAATTGAACAAGGGTATTTTAGTTTGTTACCTTTGCTTTTCGCTTCACACAACTGTCCTGGTGGCGTCCTCTGTTCTTCGCAATCAGCTCCTTCAGTG